>CAJNDV010026670.1:0-33110 GCA_905221635.1 Symbiodinium sp. CCMP2456 | reverse complement strand
GGCTGTCCAGGTAGTTGCCCTTCATAAAATGCAACGGGATAAGGATTGCCGGCTTCTGGAGGGCTGTCCAGGTAGTTGCCCTTCATAAAATGCAACGGGATAGGGCTGTCCAGGTGGTTGCCCTTCATAAAATGGAAAGCCTTTCCAGGTAGTTCTTCTTCATAAAATGCACCAGAATAAAGATTCCCAGCTCTTTGAAGGCCTTTCCAGGTAGTTCTCCTCCAGGATAAAGATTTCCAGCTTTTCGAAAGCTTTTCCAGCTCTTTGAAAGCTTTTCGAGGTTCTCCTTCATAAAATGCACCAGAATAAAGATTTCCAGCTCTTTGAAAGCCTTTCCAGTTCTCCTTCATGAAATGCACCAGGATAAGGGATTTCCAGCTTTTTGAAGGCCCTTCCAGGTAGTTCTCCTTCATAAAATGCACCAGGATAACGGATTTCCAGCTTTTCGAAGGCTTTTCCAGCTTTTTGAAAGCTTTTCCAGGAAGTCAAGAAGGTTTTGGGGGGAGGGGTAGGAGGGGGCGGGGAGGGGGGCGTGGGAGTGCTTGCCGACAGAGGCAAACAATTGCTATTTTTCATTCTCCTAGGGGTTTAGGGTTTAGGGTGTGGGGTTTAGGGTTTAGGGTCATGAAGGTTTTTAGACTCTAAGGTTTTGTTTAAGGCTTAGGGTTTAGGGTTCAAGGTTGCGATAAGGTTGCAGGTTTTGTCAGGTTTAGGAGTTTACGCTCTCACAACTCGGGCAAGCCCGGCTAGCCAGGCGAGGTCTAGCAAGTTCAGGACGGCGTAGAACCAGATGCGTAAGAGGTCGAATATGGGGGCCTTGATAATTAGAATAGGGTTTCGGGGCCCATCATACTAATTATGACTGTACCAACGAACCCAAGATAGTATAGGTAAATATTTAATTTAGGTCCCTTTTTTAAGGGTTTAGGGTTCCAGGGTCAGGACAGCAAGCAGAAAACGACGAGGACTGGTGCTTAGCATGCACATGTGTTCAGCAAAAACCCCTAAACCCTAAACTCCCAAACCTCTAAAACCCAAAACCCCTAAAACCTAAACCCCTAAAACCTAAACCCCTAATCCCTGAACCCCTAAACCCCAAACCCTTACACCCCTGAAGCCCCAAACCCTGAGTAGGATTAGGGCCTGAATCTAAGAGTGACCAAGTGACGACCCACCAAACGATATACCACAAAGGTTCAGGGTTTAGGGGTTTACCCAAAATTAGGATCCATGCCAGGAGCGCTGACAAAGACCAAAGGGTTCGTCATCAGGCTCCCATAAGTATTAAGCTCGTTTGCTTCGTCGTTCCCGAAACCCGAGTCTCTTTAAACGGCCCCGATAGAATGACGTGCCCGCACATCCGAAGGGTTACAAAACTCAGCCCATCAATCCAATGTCCTCATAAAATCAACTGATTCAAAGAGGACCCTAATCCTTATAAAACCCCAAAGCATCATACAATCCCTGTAGAATCCTAATAGAACCCCATAAACACCCTAAAGAAGCATGCAAAAACAAAAAAACGCAGCCCCAGTAAATCCTGAAGGGATCCCTCAACCCTAAGCCCTGTAACCCTTAAGCCCTGAAGGGATCCCTCAACCCTTTTTACGAGCAGGGACTGCAATGCACTAAGCCCTGAGAGGGACCCTAAAACCCTAAACCCTAAGCCCTGTAACCCTTAAGCCCTGAAGGGATCTTCGCACTTGCAACTCAGCGGTGGTTTCAGCCTTCGAGCTGCTGGCCGCGCTGTTCAAGAGCACCTGCCTGCAGCTGGCCACCAGGGGGAGGGCTGATGGTGGTAAGGCCATTTTCATTTTTAAGGGTCAGGAGTTTAGGGTTTAGGGTTTTTTTTAAGTGCAATGGCCTTTTCTGTGCTGGGTTTAGGGTTTAGGGTTTAGGTTTTTGTAAAGGGTCAGGAGTTTAGGGTTTCGACTCACACNNAAGGTCCCGAGCTTGCTACATGTACATGTCCGCTTATCGACGAGTTCAATAGCCCGAAATGCCCAGTAACAGCAAAACACAGATCAACACAACCTCGAACCTCTAAAACAGGCAGGGCATATCAAACACGTCGACCTACAGTCCGTCAGAACGGGTCTATTGCGCCCACGTTCCTCTGTCGCACATACAGCGTTCAGAACCACTGCTTCAAAACATTCCTTGTTCTATCCTTTGCTTCACTCACCGAGGCGAGGTAGCACTATCACGTCCATCTCTTCCGTGCTCGATGAATTCATCGTTATGCTGAAGGACTTGCAAAACATGCAGTGTCGGCAGACTCTTCACATTGACCTCAGTGGGCAGGAGTTTAGGGTTTAGGGGCCAGGGGGTCGGGAGGCATTTGGGGTGTGTCGTCTGTCGCACTCGCACCAGGCAGGCAACGATCAACGCGTCCAAGGTCCACGACCACATAGCCACGATCCAGAGCACATTCAAGGGTTTGGGTGTTTCGTGTTTTTAGGTTGGGCACACGACCGTAATGACCACTCGAGCCTTGAGTCTATGTTTGAAGTTGTCACCACTCAGCTTCGAGCAGCATAACACTGTGCCGTGTCCTGGTTCCCCGCATGTAGCACGTAGCTGCAGCTTTACTGGGTGTTAACAAATGAAAAGTACAAAACTGGTGTTTCGTAACGGCTCCACTTTTAACGAAGAAGTCGAAACCAGGTACTAAAGTATAGTACTTCAGAACCCAGTTCTAGACTTGAACCCTAAACCCTAAACCTGCAACACTCGCTAGGAACTTGGAGTTGCCGGAGGCGGGAGACGTGTTCCGACCATGCACTGACTGCATCATGCAACGCTGTTTTTGTTGTCGGATAGTTTCCATCTGAATGAACTTCATGATAGGGTTTAGGGTCTCGGGTTTAGGGTTTAGGATAGGGTTTAGGGTTTAGGGTAGGGTTTAGGATTACCGGGCCAAAGTGAGGCCGATCACCATGTCAGGCTGTAACCTTGGGGCTGACGCACCACATCCTCGCATACCGTCAAACAGAACCGCCAAGCGTGAACAGGTAATACAATGTGGGAAGCTGATTAAGAAACCCTGGCCCTATAACCTTAATATATTATGGTTCATACTAAGAACCCTAATAAAGGCCCAGGGTTTCTTAATCAGGTTCCTATGTTAGGGGCCTAAATAACTACCAATACACGTATGTTGCTGCGGATAAGTTTCCTAGGGCCTCCATTAAGAGACTACAGCTGAGAAACTTGAAAACCCTGCAGTGCCCCAAACCTTCACGGTTTAGCGTTGAGGGTTCAGGGGTTCAGGGCAAGTTTAGGGACGTCTTGCTCGAACCTTTTTGTTTATCTCTGTGTCTGGCTTCCAGCATCTTGCTCGGGGCCCCCCTTCCGGTGAATCGTGAAGATGCGAGCAAGTCGAGCCGGTGCCCTGGCTAGGTCCTAACATACCATGTGAGAACGATCAATATACAATATACGATAATACAACCGAATGCAATATTAATATAAAACAATAATCTATGTACTTATATATACATAGATGGAGGATATGTATAAATGAGCGACCTCAGCTGTGAGGAGCAGATCTACACTTCTTTTTTCAAGATTTCCCTCTGCAGACACACCATCTGGGGAGCTTGTGAACAAGCCGTCTCCTTGACGCTGAACCCTGACCCTAAAACACGAGCAACGACGACACAGTTGAGGAGAGGGCCTGACGGATGAAGCTGTCGGGTTTTGTGCTCCCTCAGCTCCGGGCAGTGTAGCAGGTCGCAGCATTATGCGGCAACATGCTTCAACCGTCTCCGAAATTCTGCAAGCCAAAACCGTTTTGCACCCGAAATCCTATGCCCCACACACCTGGACCCTCAGTCCTACATTGGGTGCTCCGCAGATCCCACAACTGCAAATCATACACATCTCTTTGCTAGTTGTGGTTTCGGCGCTCACACTCGGATTCTCCAATGTGCTGCGGTTTGAGAGCTTTGCGACAAAATACCAAGGCCTCATTGACATTCCACTAATGCCATTTTTCTGTTTACCATCGTTAAGTTCCAGTTGTTGATTGTTCACCAATGCTTCATCGATTATCCTGAAAGTGTGGTAGACTCTAGTAGGCACTGACGCCATGTAAAGCAAGTCGAGAGTGATTGAAACGTGACAACGGATACTGTTGTTAGACAAGGGATCTCGATTTCAGGAGCCCCTACTGGTGACTTACTGCTGCTGGCATCTTCCATACCACGACTGTGGGCATGATCCGCCATACGCACGTTTAGGAAGATTCTGGCGTTGCACATGTGCTTGGTGCTGCGACGCATGTTTCAAAACTCTCGTATACACCCAAAACGCCCAAAACCCCTCTACGATCCTCCCTAAGCAGCCCTCTAGGCCTTGGGTGTGCAACGGTGCCGGGTTCGGGGTTGTAGGCTATTCCGCCTTTTTCTGCTCGGACGAGCAACAAAGTGTACAACCAAAACATGTTTGCTGCAGCCAAAGTCTCCGGGTATCTTCTTCTACTCATCGCCATGGCACCACGAAATCAGGCTAAGGTCCTAGAAGCCTGCAGATCTCACTAGTCAGTAGCTGTGACTTGCCATAAGAAAATATAACAGTACTATTACTAGGTAGTTGCTACCACTTCGCCTTCTGCTCCTTCGTTTTGTTCTACAACTAGCACTACTGCTGCTGCGACTGCTGCCAGATTCCTTCGTCTTCTTCAGGAACAGAGAAGCCTGTGCCATTCATGATGCACTCCAGTTTGAGACGGTCGCCCCTCTCAGGTGAGCCACATGCATATCATGGGTGATGGTCGGCAAGATCCAAGGAAGGCTCTTCTGCCACCTGTTCTGCCGTATGGAAAGCATATCTCCGTAACATCCAAAAGGACCGCTGACGATCTATAAAGATCCTGAGGACTCGCCCATCCAAAAAAGCAACTGTTGATACAGCAACAGCACATATGCAAATCGCGAACTCCACTTCAAAAGTCTGGTTGCAACTGCATTGTGACCGGCTTCGGATGCCTCTGTCGGATGTTTGGGCCTACTGTCAGTCATTACTTTAGCGACTGCAACTGCAACAATTAGCACGCCAAGAAATCGCAAAAGGGATTAAGGGTGAACTGTCAACAAATATCGACACGAATGTGCATCCTCGGCTTCAGCACCACGGAAGCATGGGTGAGTGTGACAACTGCCTGTTAAACCATCACACGTACATATTCTGCATGCCTGTACTATCTATTACCCGTGTATGTAGACACACGCGCGACTTTCGTGGTGTGCGTGAGCACGTCTCTATGTCCAGGTGTCGGTATGTTTAGGGTTTGGCGCAGGCTGAAGGAACGCATTCAAGATGCTCCAGTCAGCAAGTCGTCCTTAGTCGGCAAGGAGGGTTGCTGCTTCAAGCCTCACCCAAACAAGATAGCAAGACGCCCTAATTATGCACAAATCAATCCATTACTTATCATTACTGTACTTGTGACCAGAATCTGATGTTATTTCTTATTCCTGCCCTGAACATCTGGGCAGCGGATCTGAAACCTATTGCAGCAGGTTGGCCGAGATCAGTTGCGGGTAATTCCGCGCCAGGGGATTCACATCACCATACTCGTCGATTTCCGCGCTCCTCAGTCGCGCATAGTTAGGGCGAAGTGCGGGTGGCTCAGCGAACCCTGCAACTTGCATCTCATGTAATTAGGAGGGAAAGGCGTCGGGTTAAGTTAAGCGCTTTTGTATGTGTACATACATATAGATAAACACATCTAAATTTTACAGAGGCTGCCAGCGTACGCAACACTTACATTTTTTTGTCACGCAGATTGAGGATGGGCTTGAGAAATTACTTGTGAGACTTGATTACTTTCGATCCAAGCTTGTGCCCACAAGAGCTTCATGTTGTCCACAAATGTCCGGCGACTAAGTTCCTCTTACGAGGACGATCAACCCTGAAACCGAACAAAAACCTGAACGCCGGTTGGGATCTCTCTGATGTGCCAGAACTGCGTGGTCCTAAACAAGAAACCGCTTAAACCCCTTCTTCCCATCGCTGCTGACAAGCGGCACGTCTATGAACGTGCATTTGCTTCCACGGGGACCTCGTGCCGCGAGGGGCTTTGGACGTAAAGGTCAGTCGAGAAACGAATTTCCCGACAAGCCTCCAAGGACTGTGCAGAATGGATCTAGTTTCCGAGTCCAGGCACCCCGACAAGACTAACCTTCTACAGCTCTGCAAGCGCTACGTACCCAGCTCTTTCCCTAACCATCCAGGTACCTACTTTTTTCGGGTACTAGAGTCCTGAGGGCCCTTTTTGGTGTACAATTGAAAATCCAGGAAAATACAGAAGATATTTGACGATTTGTTTAGGCACCTGGAGGGTTAGGGTAAATGCAACACAAAACAGCTCCAGCCGACAAGCCTGAAGCCGAATTATGGTGTCCTGACGAAACAGGCCCCCTTGAAAGGTTTATAGGGCTTGGGGTTTAGATGGGTTTAAGGTTTAGGGTTTAGGGGGGGCTTAGAGTTTAGATGGGTTTTGGGGCTTAGGGTTTCCCAAGTTAGAGAACCCTATGCAAACCCTCAGCACCAACTTCTGGCAGTGAATCGACCCCTCCACCCTGGAGTCCCGGGCTTGAAACCTTTCAGCCGCAGAAATCCCCAAACCTGCAATGCAATACCTCCCAAACACCAGCCACTGAAAGTCTTGGACAGCAAGCTCAACCCTAAATAACCCTAAGCCTTAAATCCTGAGCCGCAAGGAGCAGGACTCCAATAGCCCTCAAACCAATTAAGTAATCTCGCGGAAAATGTAAAAAGCAACTATCCCTCATCAGGGGTGCTTCAAAACGTGAAACTTTACAACCACCACGTAGAACCACTAGCAACACACAAAGAACCCTAAGCACCTTCAAGCCCTGCTTAATATTTATACTACCCTGAGAGGCTGATCTCAGGTCGATGCAGTAGCTGTCGCCTCGGCACTCGAGGCCGCAATAGCGCTGTCGCCTCTAAATTCTATGGGCCAGAGTAGGATTCAGAAGTTTACTGTAGGGACCTGGGACCTTTAGAGTAAGGTGGTGTTTTTAAACGCTTGTCTAGGGTTTCTGGCTGCCGGATTCAGGGAGTTTCGGAGTTTGGGATTTCTTTCTAGCCTTTTTTCCTTCTGCCAGGTACTAACTCGTCGGAAAGCCAATTGGACTGAGGCAACGGGCCTGAGAAAAGTCGCAGGGGATTCACCACCATCACCACCATACCCCGTACTAAACGGAACCCACTGTTCTCGTGTCCCTGTGCGAACTCTGTCAAATCTGCCAACACGAAACTGCCACCATGAACCCGCAGTACGAAGATGCCACACATACAGCTTACTCTTGAACCATATTACACTGGCTCAGATCTGGCGGTGAATGTGCTGCACCTGCAGGTAGCAGCTACAGCTTCGCAGTACGTTCATGTGCACATCTACCACCAACAGCCAACCAGTATACGAACTGCAGAACCAAAACACTATCTAACCCAACTAGTTCTAAGTACAGACTACTTGCAACAGGTCTCCCACCAGGCTCTCTCTCCCAAGCACAACCCCATGTACCTAACTCAAAGGACCATATACAACTACATGTCATTCCAGGATTTTTCAGGCTTAGACTTCCGTGATTCTGAGCTTAGGGCTCAAAGGCCTTCATGCCCCAAATCCACGCGGTGGCGTAAGGAGGGATCAGTAATTTAGGGACCCCTTATTTCGGAGCTTGGCGTGGTTTGGGGCTTTTGCGGCAGTATGTTTGGGTTTGGGGTTCCTGTGTTTTTTGGCTTTAGGGCTGCAACTATTTAAGCTTCACGGCTTGGAGACTCTCAAAACTGGCAGAAGTGAAGCTCGTGGAACTACAGTCTTGGGTTTGTTATAAAAGGCTTCGAAGTTACGTTGCCTGCGGGCTCAGGGTTGTGGCTGCAGGGAATCGGAGCTTTGCTTCGGCCAGGCTGCATGCTGGGATGACTGGTGTCTCCTTTCGGTGCAGGGACCATGAAGCAGGCCGGCTTGCCGAAGGTATCCTCACATCTCTGTCTTGGCTTCTGTCTCGTGGAAAAAACATCGAGGTCGGCGCACGCAGCGTGCCCCGAAAGATTGGAAGAGAAGGCACTGGCAAGGTGCAACATCATACAAATCTACAGGTTGGGAAAGCGAGGGTTTAAGTGTTGTTGCCGCGCAGCAACCCAAAACATATAGTACCAGTATGGTATGGAGTATGAAAGTATAGATTGCTCTGGTTACATCATGCTAACATACACGCCACAATTGACAAAAAAAGGATGTCCTACTGCTGCTGCTTTACAACGGTAAGCTGCAATAGATTCAGTAGATGGGCGCACTCATGAGGTCGCAACGAGATCTCGGGCCCTCGACTTCAACACGTAGTAAGCATAGCACCGTCATTAAGGAAAAATAGCAAGACAGCAGCCAACGACGAATAGGCAGAGGAGAATCTGGATTTCATGGAACCCGGTCGCAACACTGGCAAGAGCAATGGCAGGCGAGGTGGCAACTGCGATGCTCTTTCGAAATTAGCTTGAGAGGCATATTCACTACGATAGGTCAGTTAAGCTAGGTCCATCTGATTCTGAGTGCATCCTTCCATTTGTCGGGGTTCCTCGCTCGGTTTTATAAAAGCTGGCTGAACCGCTAGAAGCCAGTGAAAGAATCTTACAATTAAATAAATATCTGGGCTTGCCGTACACGAAATTACACTACTAGTACTTTGTGGGAAGGTTCCACTTGCTACGCACGTCGAGAGCAATAGATGTGGCCCGTACTATGGTTGCCGAATAAATACACTAGATATACCTGCTTCTGTTCATGAAGGCTGCCTTTTCTAAGTATCCTTCCTTGTTTCCTGTTCGCTTTGCCACTTCGTGACAATGCTTCCTAGCTACATTTCTGTTGTTGACGCTTTGTTGGCAAGCTTCCCCCTTGCGGCAATGTCCGAAGCACAAGACACCCCTTGCGTGTCCTTCGGCTTCTCTTGGGGGCACTCGGCAGATGCATCAGCGGATTCGCCGGTGCAGGCTCAGCAAGCGGCAGATTGAGTTGGCTTGTGCTATGAAGGCCGCCGCTGGGCGGACCGCCATCCCTGTAACCCTTGAGTGGGAATACGTTGAAGGAATGATCCGACATGGTACGCGCTGATGTGCTGGAAAAACATCACATGATACAACTGACTCTGCGCAGCTCTTTCGCTCCTACTGTCGGCGTTGACATCCTTCCAACGATTTAAACCTGTATGATGGAGCTGTTCGGGGGACATCTCTCTCACAACGGTCCAACGATAGACCCAGCACTCCCAACATTCCAAAGTCGGAATTTGCTCGCCTAGGACGGGCAGACATGTGGGTAGTTCTCTAAATTCGGGGCCCTTTATAAGTCCCCAATATAGTACGGCACCCTTATAAGAAGGACCCTAAAAAGGACCCTAATTTTGAAAACTACCCATGTGTCGTCTCAGACGCAACTGAGAGGCCGCTGACGCAGAGCGACCTTCCACGGAAAGTGGCAAGTGTCCTGGGGTTTCGGGTTTAGGGTTTCGGGTTCAGGGTTCAAGGTTTAGGGTTTAGGGAACCCCCCAGGTACCTACTATCTAGCGTAGGAGCAATACGACAGGCCCAAACTTGAGTGATCCAGGTCCAGAGTCTAAGGCCATGTTTGTCCGCGACCCGATGCTGCACAACGTGAAGCAAATTTATCAGGTCTTTGGGGCTGTATAAGGTTTAATGGTTTCTCCGATGGAGGTTAGTTTGACGGTTGCACCTAAGAAGTCTAGGGAAGTCTACCAATCTGAAGACTATAGAAGTGGCCCTAGGACGCCCCAGGTTTGGCCTTCTCTCAGATTGAAATTGAAAGACTTCGAGTGCAGGGTTTAGGCTACTACCGGGTTACAGTAGGCCTAGAGAGCCAGGCCCCGGGATTCGGATTCGCGAGCATGGGTGCAGCTACGTATGCAGCTTTTCATCTTGTTATTATTATTGTTATTGTTGTTGGCGGCTCCTCATATGCACAAAGGATCGTGAGACCCGATCCCTTGCCTGCGACCCTAAAGCCTTCGCCTTACCGCCAAAACAATGCTTCTAGAGCTGTTGCACTGCTCGGAACGAAAAAGACCGACCAGTTTGCATGCAAGGTGCTCGCCATCCGAACATGGAGGCTTCTCGTACCTCGGAGAGGGTTCAGGGCTCACGGAGGTTCGGCATTCTAAATTCTCTGGCCTGGTATCAGACCCGGCTTCATTTTGCTTCAAAACCACACTGAACAACTCCAAATGGCTAAAGGCCTCCATGGGCACTTCCAGCCGAGCAAACGTGACTACCTACTTCATGTGCTGACCCAGTTTAGGCTTCGGGAATTTTCACGTGAGGGACTTCAGGGTTCATGGGTGCTGGCGGGGACGGGTCCCGAATCCTTGACAAATGCTGTTTGGGTGAAAAATTAAAGACAAGCGGGATGAGGATAACTTTCTTACTTGCCCGCTTTCCAGCAAATACCAAAGGTTAACGTTTTGGTGTTGTTTTCGTGCACCTACTACTACTACTACTACTACTACTACTACTACTGCATCTACTACTACTACTACTACTACTACTACTTCTACTTCTACTACTACTTCTACTACTACTACTACTACTACTACTACTCTAATAGTAATAACAATACGTATCACTACTGCTACTACTACTGCTGCTTGAAAAGGCAGTGAAAGGCTACACACTCAACTGCTGAGACTTCAGGCTGAAAAAATGTCAGAGGGGCCTGCCCAGCACCAAAACCTGCGGAACGGTAGCCAGAGCTAACCTTCGGCAGGTGTAGGGTTTGGGGTTTCGACTCTCATTTTGCTTTCGCAAAGGTAGGCCAGGCTCCTCATACAGTAGTTCCGTCACGCAAGATGACTTCCCGGGCTATGGCTCATCAGAGCAGAACCATCCAAACCATGCACAACCCATAAGGCCTTCAGCCCCTGGAGTCACCTGTACAGAGACTTTTGGGGGTTCCGGGTTTCGGGCGTGTAATTGTAATATAGTGGCCTTAGCAATTAGAACAAAGATTAGTCGTACATCCCTGGGGGTCCATGTAGTATATACCGAGGCCTTAAAAGTAGTCCCTATATAGGTACTTTAAAGCCAAAGTGTATAGTAGATACGTGCATGGACCTTTTAAGTATTCCCCACTGTAAGTTACTAAACACACCGTAAAGAATATGGGTTTTCTTCAGGCTCCTACTTTAGGCTCGGGGGCAAAGGGGCTTAGAGCGTCATATTATGCAGAAGCCCGAACAAGTACAAGAGGCTATCAGGGCTTATGTTGTAATATACTGGAATACAGAGATATATAGGAACTATACGGGGATACTATTTCTGTCTACATAAACTCCAGTGTTAGGCCGCTACTTTCCTTGGGGCTTTGGCAATAGACATGTGGCTCCAACCTCGATTGGCACAGGGCTTCGACACTACCAGAGAGCCTAATACCCTTAGACTACCAAGTAGTATACCTCAAATTGCATATTTTGGGCTCTCTGGGCACCGCTTCCTTGCCTGTGAGAAAGATCTAAGTCCAAGAAACCAGAGGTCTCAGCTGCAGCGAAAATGCGGCCCTGAATAACTCGAATCGGGTTTGGCGGCTAGGTTACAAGACAAGAGTGTATGTGGAGCTACAAGAGAAGCTGCTACGATTATTATATTTGGCAACTACAAGGAACCGCACTACACATTTTCCTTTACCCCTATAGTTGTCAAAAGCCCGTAGGAACCCTAGTCAGACCTGTCGCAGTAACAGCCAGGAAGCCAGGGGTGCACGATGTAGCGGCTGCCCAGTCGGAAAGCGCCCATGACTAATGCTGCTGATAATTAAACCGACATGGTGAGATTTCTTGAAGGTAGTGGGTTTACCAGTACTTCAGATTCGCCCCCTACTTCCTCAACCCCCAGATTCCAATGATCAATGCGTAGTGCTCTGCAGACGGTGGCCGAATATATCCCGGCAGTACCTGCTCTTCCAGGGGGGCGGGAGCTATCTTATCGCCCGTGCTGGTCATGCTGGTTACAGCTTCAGCTTTGCATGCTCCATGGCAAGCTCAGTGGCGAGGAAGTGACGCGCCGAAAGAAAGCCCGTGCCATCCGCAAGTGACGGACCGAAAGAAGGCGCGTGCCAGAAACGTCCGGTAGTTGACATCGCGGCTACTTGCTTGTATCAGAAGCCCGGGCATTCTGCAGGGTTCATGTCATGCCCATGGCAGAAGACATCGCAAGACCCGGGACCCGATTGAAATGGAAACAGCTTTGGGCTCCTTAAGCAGATGGGTTTTACATCCATTGAGCTTCCAAGAGTAGACCTGGAAGCTACGCAAGGGCTGAAGATCCTGGTCTTCAGTCGAGTCTTGCAAGGTTTCTGAAACTTCCGAGGGCAAGAAGATTGCCAGATTCCCTGCGACCAAGGCCACGACGCACTCCAGGATCACCTCTGCCTTAGCGAAATTGATCAGGCTCACCAGCAGAATCGCACTTTACATGCACTTGTCATCTGCGTGCTGCCCTTTGTGATTTGACCAGTTCCTCGTATCGCAAGTCAGGCGGCAACACTGCAAGAATGAGCATTCTGGGGCTGTGTTACTTTGGCAAGATTAAGCTGCATCAAGACGTCAGTGCACCGGTCGGCTGGACTGTGCCACTGATGCATTTCTGGTCGGCTTCATTTCTTTTGCACGCCAAAAGTGGAAGACAGCGGAAAAGGTGATGGCTACGGTTGCAGCGAGCGAAAATGTCATGTGACAGCGCTTCGTCGTTTACAATTCTACAACCAAACAAAACACAGACATGCAAAAGTCCGCTAAACGTGCTAAACGTGAAGGCCTTCAAGATTTTGCATAAAAGCTATCCACCCGCAACATTCCCCAGCGCTGGGGCCGTTCTGCGACATGCAATCCCAAAGGGTCCTAGAAGGACCTACATAGCGGAAAGTAGGGTTGCTATATCGTAGGAATGAAACTTTCCTCCATTTAGGTACCTAGGACTCTTTGGGAACAGCAGGCTACAGAAAAGTCACGACATAGTACTGGAAGCGAAGAGGGCGATGCAATTCCTGTACTCCACAGGGTCGGTGAGCTTGTGAAAGCAGTGCCTGGATTTCTCAAGGCACCAGACTCTGGGTTGAGAGAGCCCCTTGCGGCTGGGCCGATCTTTTACTTCTTGTAGGTATCTCTCCACGCCCTGGGGAACGATTATGTTGTCATCCTTGGAGTAGATGAACTGCATGGGAACGGGAGGTTCCAGCCGATGCACAATCGCGGTGTCTGCATCGGCCATCTTTGTGAGTGTCTTGGGTGGCTTGGCGTAGAGGTGGGACTTGGCTACTGAAGCTGAGCCGATCAGGGAGGCCACAGCTCGCTTGCCTGCCACCTCCGCCGCACGCTTGCCATCCTCCGAGCCATCGTGATCCGAAGACGCAGCAAATGCCACGGTGCCGGCCATAGATTGGACGAAGCTTTGTATGCAAGAGTCAAGGGGAACAGCACTGTCGCAAGCGGAGTCCATCACAATGCCACGTAGCACATCTTCGAGAGGCGGCAGGTCGTCCAACACCCCCAAGTGCTCCTCGGAGCTCCGGATTGCGCCCCACGCCTGTAGAATTTCCGTCCATGCATGCATGCCTCGGCTCTTGCTGATAAGGAACCATATACTAAAAACAACGCCAATCGGGACTATAGGAAACAGGCGTGGCCAAGAACCTAGATGCCGGAATTGCTGAACATGTGCACCAGGAGTTTAGGCTGACTTTTGCTTCTTGACCACGCCTCTGCAGCTGACTTGATTCCGAACGCACACTGGCATCGCAGACCGAAGCTTTGCTTGCGATTGCTGGTTGAGATGAAGATCGTACATCCAGGAAGCAGTTCACGATACATTTTCGCAACATCTTCCATGTCTTGCAACGAACCACCTCCCCACGAGAGTAGGAAGACCACGTCTCCGCTGTCTTCTTCTGGAACATCCAGGTGTATGGCACTCATTCCGGTTTTGGAAGGGTCGGCAGTGAGACCCACAGCATCATCAATCAGAAACCCAAGTAAGTTCCTGCACTCCTTGGCCTCCAGCATGCCCAATGCCCTCTGCCAGGTGGAGATTGTGCGAGAACCATCTCCTGCCGACAGCCGTGCCACCTCTGCATAGGCACTCTTCAACGAGTCGACCTCCCCATCTGGTGTACTGAAAAGCACGTCCAGCTTGGCCTTGAACTCGTCGAAATCCGTCGGAGGGGGCTGCTGAGCCCCTTCTTCCAAAAATCGCAAGGCCGCGAAGATGTCGTCCGCTCCTTTCTTCGCCTTGCTCTGCTCAACCACGGGCTTTGGCTTCGGAGGCGAAACGGGAGCCTGGCTCGAATCATCGCCCGGATCCGCGAAAGGATCCCAGTCCATGGCGCCAAACCCGGGACTCTGAACCGGGAACCCCGGAGGCCCGGAGGACGAAGATTTCAAAAAGTGGCTGGGGCATCGAGGCTCGCACTTCTTGGCTGAAACTGACGTCGGTTTGGTGCCTGAGCTGGTGGAACTACCCCTTGTCTGCGTCGGCTCGGCTTGGGCCACATATATAAGTGGCAAGTTGTGCCATGGCTTGGTCGATGGACGTTTCATGAAGTCACATCACGCACTAAACAGGACGGCATCGCTAATCCAAACATCCTGGACTCCGCGTGGAGGACTGCTTTTCTCTTCTTCCGCAGGACCCGAGACTCTGCCTCAAATCACTGCGAGACGGGAGCCAGGACGCCGGTTTCGGGGACCCTTGGAGCTTACTGTAGAGTCCTCGGCTCGGGCCTTAGAGTTTACGCCTTCGCGGTTTAAGCTTCTCTTCGGGCTTTGCTGGCGCTTCAAGGATGGCCGGGCTTGCAAGTCTAAAGTCCCATAGACAGCAACACACTAAAAGTAAAACCAATCTACAGCCTGAAGTGTCGATAGCACCCGGACCCTTTTTGGACAGGTTCTGCAGTGCGCGAGCCCTAATACGCTGGATTCCTGGATGCTAGAACCTCTAAGCCCTAAAATCCTTCCCCCCTCATGGAGCCGTAAGTCATAGAGGCCCTTATGACATCCTTACAGAGCCATCCTAGACCCCAAGCCCTAAACCCTAGCCTTATGGAATCCTTCACAACCGGGCCCCCGGTGCGTCCGAGAAGCGCTGGCCCTCGCTCTTCGAGGGCCCGACAGAATCTATTCTTGAGTTCTTTCCCAAAGGCTCCAGTACCCATATGGGAGGTTGTCAAAATTACGGTGCCTTTTTGGGTCCTTATTATAATACGGCACCTATTATTTAGGGTACCCCAAAAGGGACCATAATTGTGACAACTACCCATATGGGGGTTTCTGAAAATAGGGGACCCTAATATAGTACCCTAAATCGTAGGGTCCTTATTAGAAGGACCCCCAGAATAAGGTACCATAGTTTTCGGGAACTCCCATATAGGATATACTTAGGCCTTAAAGGGGTTCCTATATATGTAAGAACTTTAAAGCCGATGTACATACTATATAGGTACATGGAGCCTTAGGGCTTCTGCCCTCTTTGAGGGGCCCTTATTAAGAATTAGGGTTTACGTCTTCCGCTTGGATTTGGGAGGTCGGTTCGGCAGGCGTCGCCCCCATACAATCTCCCGATCAATCTCTGCACCGAGGTCTCAAAACGCATCTGGAAGAAACCCTGGAGACGATAACCCCGAAGCCTCTAATGCAATGTAGTAAACCTTATATTAATATAGTAAACCGTATTTTTTGGTACACTACAATGAAATATCTTGGATCTTATAACAGTGTTATAATATGGTTAACCCTAAACCCTAAATCCTAAACCTTGAATCCTCAACCCTAAGCCCTGAACCCTAAAAGCCCGGCGAAAGGGCCGAGCGCTACGGTTGGTAGCCGTCGCCCCCGGGTCTCTTCAGCCGTGAGAAGCAGCTGCCAGGTAATGCCCTTCCTGCAGCTTTAGTTAGGGCTTACCCTAAGGGTCCAAAGGACCCAATAATAAGGTACTTTGGTTGCGGATAGTAGTTTTTTAGGGTAATATTTGGGAGAGTATATGATTATAAGGTACTTGGACCCTTAGGGTTAGGGCTTTTAGGGGTTTAGGGGTCCAGGGATTAGGGTTCAGGGCTTAGGGTTTAGGGGGTTTTAGGGTTTTGGGTTTAGGGTTCAGGGCTCAGGGTTTACAGTTTAGGGTTTAAGGGTTCTGGGCTTAGGGATTAGGGTTTGTTGGCCTCCCACCTAGCTAAGACAAGCCCGCCATGCAGGGTTCAGTCACAAAGAAGAGTACTGTAGTGTTAGCCATAATATGCAGCTATTGGCTTGTTCTTGTAAGAGCTTGGGGTGTCAGGGTTTAGAGGATTTGGGCTTTTTCAGGCCCTTGCTGTTTTTGTTACTTTCTGTATGTTAGGGCTCAGTTCTTCAAGCTTTGGGCTTTGAGCTCTGCTGATCGATAGCCGATTTAGTTGATCTTGTGTAGAAACAACTGTTGTTGCGAAGGGTCCTTTCGTCCGGGCTATCAAGCTGGAAATTCTAATTTCCTAAAACTGAACGCTCTCTTCGTCCGGAGGATGAATGAAGCACTGAACCAGACCCTGAGCCTAAACCCTATGTAAGGGTCCGGGTCCTTTCGTCCGGATGATGAAGCCGCCACTCTGACACGCAACGATGTCGAAGCCTCTGAAGTGTAGGGGCTGCAAAGCTGTCAGGAGGCAGAAACTCGGATGCCTGATGTAGGGGCCTTCATAATTAGAACGGGGTTTTTGGGCTCCCCGAAACAAAAAACACCAGGAAAATATGGGAAACTACTTAAGCCTCTAAACAAAACCTCAACGCAGGATACTGGACCGTGGCTGTGGGATGGTGCCGCCGCCTGGCAACTTTACCGGGTAGTGGGGAGGGTCTGTTGTTGTCCGTCCTTGCGCTGGTGTTTGTGGTCGGGCTGCGTTGACTTTTGTCGATCTGCCTGCGTATGTGGGAGGGCTGTCTGGTGCTTACCTAAAGGACGAAATGAATCCTAAAAGGGTTTAAGGTTCCTAAACCATATAGGGATTCATAGTATAAGGGTACAGAGCCCCTGCTTTAAGGGTCATTTCGTCCTTCAGGTAGTAGGGAATGGGGGAATGGATCCCTATGATAGTCCCTTAAGGTCCCTTATAGTAGTCCCGATAATCCATTCCCCCATTCCCTACTAAGCACCAGACAGAGTGTGGCTGTCACCGTCGTCCAGTTCAGGGCTCCAGGATTTGAGTTGATTCAGGGAGCGTCATTGTGAACCCTCTCGGTATGGTCTTCAAGGGCTTCCGCCTGCCGGGATGCCAGACTTCTATGTGCAAACTCCCTTGGGCCCCTTCTCTGCAAGCGTTGCCTTAGCCTAAAAGGGTTCAAGGTTCCTATACCATATAGGGATTCATAGTATAAGGGTACAGGGCCCCTGCTTTAAGGGTCATTTCGTCCTTCAGGCGGGACAAGCATGCATCGAAACCATGCGCCCTGAAGACCTCCGACTCCCGGCCGCGCCCTACCTACCGAACCCTGCCAGCTGACACCAAAGCTACAAGAAAACCTACCCATATCCCAAAAGTATGTAGACTAACAGCCTTTTGTGGGTTTGGGGCCATGAATTTAACCCTTTTGCAGCAGGCTTCTCTCGCATGAATTTAACCCTAAACCCTAAACCCCTAAACCTTAACTCCTGGGGATGAGGCCAAGCTCTGGAGGAACAACAGCAGCAAGAACGGTGGCCCTGACCCCTGGCATCTGCTGGTTTAGAGCTTAGGGGTTTAGGGTTTGGGGTTTAGGGGTTTGGCGTTTAAGGGTTCAGGATTTAGGGGTTTAGGGTTTAGGATTTAAGGGTTTAGGGTTTAGGGTCGAGAGGTTGAGTTTAAAACATCCACAGACTCGTCAGGGCCAGTCTTTTTCCAGCTCAGATGAGTTAGGGTTTAGGGTTGAGGTTTTAGGGTTTAGGGTTCGTTCGCTTCGTAAGGAAACCGCGAAGTAGCAAGGGCAGACTCGTGCATCTGGCAGGCTGGCTGTCTCCCAGTTGGTGAATGATGATGGCTTATCAGGACTTCACAAACACTTTCTGGACCGGGTCCCACTCTTCTGTCTTGCGCCTCGCACGAAGCGCAAGGCAGACAATGTCATTGCAGTCACAGTAGGCAGCATGATCACCGCCACTAGCAAGACATCGGCGTGATCGCTGTCCGGTGACTGCCAAATGGAACCAACGGAGAAACAGAGAGTATGACTGGCAACCGGCAGCTGGAAGAAATCACCACATCAGTGAGCTTAATGAGCACAGCCCGAATACTAGTCGCAAATCAAGTGATATAAGGATCAGAATCAGAAACAACGATGAACAACCGCCACCATTCAAGATCAACCAGCAGTCTTCCATGCCACATGCGGCAATGAGAACAGGGTGTTGGAGAATATCATAGTCTAAATGCAAGACAGAACATGACGGAACCCGAAGGAATAGCAATTACTATTGGTTGATATTGGTAACTATTCAGGCTTCTATAATGGGTAGTTCTGCAAATTAGGGTAAGAGTGCCGTACTATATTGGGGACCCGAAAAGGGACCGTAAGGTAGAGAACAAGCCCTAATATGCCCAGAAGCCAGCAACCCAAATCTTCCGAAGCTCTGAAACGTGGAGGGTCGGGGGACTTAGTAAGTAGATAATAAGTAGAGTTATAAGTACCCTAAAAGGGATCCTAAGTGGGGCTATGGTACTTATAAGTCTATAAAATAACTACTCCCTTGTCCCCCGACCAGGGAAGGTCCCTGGGATCGGACCTGGCCTCGCAGGTCCTCGCCTGCCCGGTGCTTTCGTGGCTCTTTCGTGGTGGTGCTGGCAACGTCTGAAAGCGTGCATACACCGGGAGAGAGATAGAGAGAGGTAGAAAGATCAAGAACGAGATGCAAGCATATTGGAGTTAGAAGGTGCGCAGCATTGCCCAAATATGGACTCTTCTGGTTTTGCTTCACGTGCTGCTGCCTAAGTCAACCTCCATTACCAGTATCACTGCATACATACTCAGCTGCCTCCAGCGCAAATCAGCTGCTAGCAGGACCCAAGCCCCCGGCTGAGAACGGGGTAGAGTTCCGAAGCCGCCTGCCGCAAAATGAAAAGCGACAAATGGTAGCCGCGGGACAAAGAACCGATGCAGCCCTGGGGTCCAGTAGCCATGCTGACAGGTCGAGCCATCCCCAAAGAGCCCAATACTCCTTGCTTCAGGAGTACAACTTAAATCTATCACATTCAGCCCCTTATATTTTGAGGTATACTCTTTTATTAAGGGGTATTGGGCTCTCTGGGCCAGCGCACAAACATGGCATACCCGAAGAAGTCTTGGAATGTGATACAACTAGACCATGTCCATCCTTGCCACGGCCCATCGAAAAGATCAGGGTTCGTATGTAAGAAGCGGCTTGCACGCACTTTACTGAAAACACAAACTTTTCTAGTGGATCCGCACCACGTTTTGTATGCAAACTCATTGAACCCTAAACCCTAAACCCTACATTATTCCTGACTTGGCCCATATCCTTTATAACTGGAAGCGACTCACTCAGCCGGCATTGGGTGGGCAATGCATTTAAATAATATAGGGACCTTAATAATTCTCTAGGGTTTTGGGGTTTCTAATTCTATAATTATAACAAGGAGCCCCAAAAATGGTATAGGTAGTCATTTACGCCCCTATATCACCCTTTATAAATGCCATCCGAAGGACGAGCGACCCCCTGCCAGCCGATCCACTCGGGCTTTAGAGGCTTTGGGGCTTCGAGGTTTGGGTTTTAGGGTTTAGGGTTTAGGGTTTAGGGTTTTGGGGGTTTAGGGGTTTAGGGATGTAGGGTTTAGGGTTCAGGGTTTAAGAGGATGTAGAAACCTAGACCCGAAACCACCTATGCAAAACCCTATACCTATACCCTGAACCCTAGACCCGAAATCCCACGAACTCCATCCATCAAACTTTGCGGGGCTTGAATATTCGAGCAGAGCTTTGCGGTATGTTATGACGTTCTATAGCAGCCCAAATCAAATGGGGCTGGAGCCGTCCATTCCAAATGACGCCACACTCTGTCGTCCAAGCCTTGGCGGGCTTAGCCCGGCATTTGCAACTGTAGGCTGTAGGGGACGGTTTAGGGTTTAGGGTTTAGGGACTTTACGGTTTAGAGCTTCGTAAAACTGACGGCGCCTGCTCGCTTAAAGTCGTCCTTCTGATATGGATCGCGCTGTATAGGGTCTTTACTTACTCGTAACCAAACCGAAGACGGCCTACAGGGTTTGAAACAAGCCCTATGTCGGTTCGAGGGCTTTGGCGGTTCGGTTCCGGTACCCTGAATTACACCGTAAAACGATGAAGCCCAGACACTACACTCTAAGACCATAACCTAACACCCCAAAATCTTAAACCCTCGAGCCCCAAACCTCTGGGCTAGACAAGCAGCTCAAGATTCAGCAGTAAGCGGGATCTTACTCGCAGCGGTAACGATTGACATCCGCAGGGCTGCTAATGACTATGACTATGACTGCTACTGCTGGGGGTGATGATGTTGATGATGATGCTGCTGATGATGATGACGATGATGAAAGTCGTGATGAGTGTTATGGCACTTACGGCCGTGTTGATGACAGAAGCTATGCAGCCAGGCTATGCTCATTCCTCTGGCTGTTATGCCTACCAGAAGGAGACCCTTACAGTAGTTCCGGGTGCTTGACACGATCACACAACGCGGCAGCCGGCGGAGCAGCGTTGGTCGCAAAGCCCAACGGAAGAGGCCGATGCATTTGCCTCTGTGTGTGGGGTCGCTTGTAGATGCCGCGGCTTGGAGAGTCGTGCTGAAACTGTACATCAGCAGGCCGTCAGCAAGCATGGTACGCATGCACAGTCTCATGCATGCGACTGCTGTCAACTGGCTGAGCGTGAAACTGGAGCAGGCACTAGATCAGAACCCTAGCTCACTTCATGAGGTCGTCCCAGTTCACCGAAGTCCAAAAATCATTATCTTCCTTGTTCGCCATTTGCATGGCGCATCTGGCCGGTTGGGCTACGGTCTGTTGGCAGTTGCTGTCAAAGACGCCCGCCAACTCATGGTGGAACTTCCTGAGATGCAAACGTCTGTGAACCTACCTGCCCTCAAGTCTTTCTCAGCAGAAGCGTTGGTCATCATTGCGGCTGCTACGATGACCTCCTGAAGAGCGTTCACAGAATATCAGCAACCTCATGGAACTCGGCTAACATCACTCAAACAAGCATTTCTGGACCAAGTCGCTCGACGGCAGGAGCCTTGACAGCGTCTACGTAGCCTTGCTGCAAGAACACGTCTGCCTCCACCGCACCGGCTTTCTGAAGCACTGGCTGGAGATCAAGCAGGTCTCCCAATAGGTCCACGCTTTTCTGGGCCGTCTTGGGATCTTCTTTGCGTGGAGAAGACCAGTCTTCAAACCAGTCAGGTGCTCCCGCCGCCGACTTTCCAGCTGGCGCTTTGAACTCCTGCGAAGGATTTGGCACAGGGGATGCTGACCTCAGGCTGCGCAACATCTGAGTTACAAACCCACGACGCGAAACGCCTGCTACTATGGGTTTATAGACCAGGATCAAACGAGTGGCGCTGCTGTGGCTGCAGCGATCATCTCTGCAGAAGCTCTCTGGGCGGTAGCGTTGCCATAAAGCTGTGTGCACAGCTGTACCTGCTCAGTCTGAAACATCACAAGATGAAGATGCTTGGACAGCAGGCAGCAGCAACCCACACAATCATTCCAAAGGGCTCCATGTGCAACAATGCCTGGCAATCACGACCAGAACGATGAGAAACGACTACAGTATGTGTATAAATATAAATATATATATATATATATATATATATTTATTTATTTATTTACTTATTTGTTTATATATTTATGTTTGCAATCGTGCATTGCTTCATGTCTGGTGACGGGTGGATGCGGATATCAAGGAGCGTAACATACCTACTAACGACCACTGCAGCAAGGATCAAACTTTAGTGCCAAACAGTGGGAACGTCACTTGTGACGTAGAAACAAGGCTTAACCTCTGTTCGTTCTGCGGTCACACCTTGCATTCATGAACAACTCTGCAGCCTTCACCTCGAACCCTCAGCCCAACACTGCCAAACACAGCAAACTCTGAAATGTCCATAGCTGCCACAATGCCACATAACTAGGTCCTGAAAAATGAAAAATAACGATGAGGATCCATAACTTAAATGAGCCCTTTTGACATCTGGACTTGGTGAATGCCAGCACCCCACTGAGCGCAGGACCAAGGACTCTGCCGAGGCACTTTAAAGGAGCCCTGAACCCTAAACCCTAAACAACCCCTGAATGCTAAGCCTTGCACACGTTAAATCCTGAACCTCCAAACCTGAATCCTAATCTCTACAAGTACGCTACAGTCATCCAAACCCTAAGCTCTCATTATAAACCTTACAAACCCGCTCAACCGAGGAAACCCCTACAAACCCGAAACCCGTCGATGGGCCACACTGCCTTTCGCTCTTTGGAGTCATGAGGAGACCAGGACAGCGGCGCGGAGGATCGGTAGAGATCCTGCTCAGGAGGCTCTCTGCTGGTTCCTGTGAAGGTTGTATAAGACTTTAGGGCTTAGAGTTTAGGGCGGGCTCCTCTGAGGATTCTAGACATGATATCCTAACTGCTCCTTTAAGGGTTTGGCTGGGGTTTAAGAGTTCTGTTAATGGTATTATGGCTGCTCCTTCAGTATGGGTTCAGGGTTCGGAGTTTGGATTCAGGCTGGAAGGCTGCGGGTTCAGTTTAAGATTAGGTTTAGTGTTTGAGGTCTACTGGTCTTTTTTGGGGTTAAAGCTTGAAGGTACTTGGGAGTTTAGTGTTGTGGAATGAACCTAAACTTACAACCCAGTCACCCAACCCACCCTAAACCCTTTTGCAACTGGCCTGCTGCGACTCCGCCAGGGCGTAAGCGACTCGTGCGCTCAACCCCAAACCCTAAACCCCTTCTACACAGGTTTGATTGGAGCTCGCTCGGCCCTAAACCCTAAACTCCTAAACCCAGCATCGTGTAGTCCCAGCAGCTCCGACTTCAATCCAGGCCCGCTCCTGTGAAAGAAAATCTCTGTCAATACGTTTCAGTCGAACTCAAGGAACCCCCAATTCCTCACATAATTTACAACCCTCAACCCCCCAACCCAGAACTATTCAGGTTTGAGCGTTCCTTGGCCCGGTCGTTGCCCACCAGGCGCATCATGGCCACCTGCCAGATTGCCAGACATCCCTGAACGAGTTTCGGGCTTAGTCAACGAGGCGTCTAGTAAAATTCAGGATCCATCCTTATAGTTCCTTATTCGCATCGGCCCGTCCGAAGCGGTCAGAGGTTCCTATTCGGCTTCCCTCCATTCCCATACCCACCCCTGAAAAAGTTTATTTGGGGGGGGTGTCAACCCATAAATGAGCTTCAAGGTGCTGCGGTGAAATCTCGCCCCGCCAGCCGCCCCCCCACCCCGCCGGCCCCGGCTCTCCTGTTCCCTCCCCCTCCCCCCACCCGTTACCCAAAAATCCAGCTTTAGGGTTTAGGGTTTAGGGGTTTAGGGTTTAGGGTTTAGGGTTTAGGGCTTCTGGTTGTTTGTACGCAATCCCCCTTCCCCGGTCCTCGTCCGCTCCGCCAACGCCGCCTTCAAGGCACCAGCAGTTCGTTGGCCCTCTTTGTTTGCGGCCGGGCCGAGGCGGACTACGCGAAGCCTTTAAAATTGTAATTAAAAACTATGAAAGGGCCCAAAACCCTATTCTATTTATTAAGGCCCCTACATTAAACCCGAAGCCATCGATAAAGGAGGGTCTGGGGTTCAGGGTTTCCCCAAAGCCCGAAGCCCGTGTTCTGGGCTTAGAGCTGCCGCTTGCCTCGTCTGGAGACCAAAGGTAGGTACTGAAGTTCTTCACCTGGTCTGTCCCTGAACCCCTGAACCCTACACCCTAAATCCTAACCCTAAAAAACCCTAAACCCCTAAACCCTGAACCCCCAAACCCTAAATCCTAACCCCAAAAAACCCTAAACCCTAAACCCTGAACCCCTAAACCCCTCAACCCTAAACCCTCTAGATGCCCTGGGCCCCATCTCTTGAAGGCTAAAGGTTTCGGCTCTCACACTCGGCGAGGCTTGTGGTCATAGATTGGAAGGTGGCTAAAGGTTTAGGGTTTTAGGTTTAGGGCCTTTGGGTTTAGAACAAATCTTATGTAGATCCTTGGGTCGCGCATAAGCTCCGCCCCCCCCGTTGTAGCAGTAGTCGTCGTTGTGACGGTTAGTTGCACTCCTACTTGCAGCATGACGTTGTTGCCAAGGCATGCTAACAGTACGTGCACTAGGCACCGAAAAACAGAAACACTGACCAGCCTTCATGCCAGGAAAACATCGGCATCCAAGGTCCCACACAACAGACTTTACAAACCCACACCCCTCAAACCCAAAAGGCCCCAGACCCTGAACCCCAAAATCCTCTAAATCTTGGGAGGCAGCTCTCTCTGCCTTCAGGTCCCGACCGCCCCAAAACGCCGTCGATGACGACCATTGTAGTTCATTACTATAACTTGCTGGGTTGTAGTTTGGGGGCCCTGGAAAGTATTTATGACTAGGTACCTCTATAGAAACCACAAGGGCAATTTTAAAGCTCTCCAAACTGCCACCTAGTTTGCCATAGTCAGGGCTACTAAAATGGGGGTTTCCGAAAATGGGGGACCCTAACATAGCAGCCTCAATAATCGGATCCCTAGTATAAGGACCCCAAATAAGGTACCCCTTATCTTCGGAAACTCCCAAACAAAGGCCCTAAACTACCAACTCCGAAGCTTCTCCTGAAACCAGGAAGCTTGGGGTTCAGGCGTTTGGGGTTCAGGGTTCAGGGGTTTGGGGTTCAGGGTTCAGGGGTTCGGGTTTAGGGTTTAGGGTTTAGGGGTTCAGGGGAGGGGTTTAGGGTTTAGGGGTTAGGAGCCAAAGAGCCCAAGACCCCTTAATTAAGGAATATACCATATAAGTTATAAGAGACTTAATATCATGATTTGAGGTATATTCCTTAGTGAAAGGGGTATTGGGCTTTCTGGGTAGGGCCTTAAGTTTTCGGGTTTAGGGGATTAATTAGGGGTTTAGCGACAAGTTTAGGGGGCATAACCGCCGTGCTATGCACTGTAACTAAAGATTACTGAATTTAAGATATGATTTAAAGGTTGAGGCATCGTCTACTCCGATTTCAGCCGTGGTCGCGCAGGTGATGTGGGCGCCCGCTGCCCGGTGGATGTCCGAGCAAGTCACGCAGAGGAACGTGCCCAGTTTGGGTGAGGCCCAAGTCACCTTGTCGTTTCCAGGCGGTGGGCTTTAGGAGTTCGCGAATTTTCCACGATCTTGACTCTCGTGACTTGCCGGGTTTAGGATTGAATGAGTTGGCAAGGGTTCGAATTTGGGTCTGATTGCCGTTCCTTAAGTCAGTCAGTGTTCAAGCTAACGAGTTTTAAGTTTAGGCATGCGGCAGTCCAGTTTGGAGTTTCAGTCGGGGGCCTTTAATCGAGATGGTTTGCACTTCTTGCCTCTGTGGCCTAGACAGGACTGCACATGGCCTGAGCAACGCATCACGCCTCGTTGTGACAGCACTGTCGCCAGACGATGGGCACGGTCGATCGTAGGGGGGATAATTAGTCTTGAGCGGGAAGAGTGGCAGTTGACACAGCGCCTAGTTCTTGGCCCTGTGAAGGGTCGGGCCAGGTAGAATGCTTCCGGAAGCAAACCGTCGGCCCGGCTTGAGGGCGAGTCACGTCCGCAACGCCACAGTCGAAGCACTGCGTGTTTCCTCCCTTCCTGCCATGGCATCCTACCGCACATAGCATCTTGACTCTCTTCGAAAACCCCAAACCCTCATTGACCCTCTTCATAAAGAGTTTGGCGGTGTGAGCTTCAGGTGCACCTTTTGGCTTCGAGGGTAATGGACCACTGAACCATCGAAGCTCCGTCTGAAACCCGCCATACCCGAAGCCATGAGCTGGTTTAAGGTTAAAGGCTCACGACCCTAACCGACTCTAACCCAACTCTGTCTGAAGCAGGAGCTTGAGCATATGTCTGGAGGATTCTGCCAAGCTGTAAGCCCTAACACCAGGTGCCCTTACTTGCATACTGAACACTTATTCATCTTGAAGTCTTCCCCAAATAGGTATACCGGCCAAGGAGCCACCTTACAAAGACAGAGGAAAGCCCCGAAAAAACGTTTGCAAAAGCTCCTTCACCCTAAACACTAGTAAAGAGCCTACGTAAACTTTAAATCCACCTCTTCAAGGAAGCGAGCTCTGCTTTCAGCTGCAGCTGCCGATCCTCGATCTCCTGCTTCGGATACCTCCGGGTCTCGGGAAGGCTGCGGAGTTTAGGACGTAAGGAGGGTTCAGGGTTTTAGGGTTTGAGGTTTAGGGTTTTTGGTTGATGGAGTTAGAAGTTTAGGGAGGGTTTATGGTTTAGGATTACTTAAGGATCTTGGTGCACTGCGCGCCCTGCGCGTTGAAGCTTTCAAAAGGGCTTTTCTCCCTCTCGCACGGCAGAGTACCCAACGAGACAAATGCCAGAAAAAGCTTTCAAAAGCGCGCGTCATTCAGTAGCATTCGGCAGCAGTGGCAGAATTCGAAGTCAGTGGGGTTTAACCAGCTGTAATGCACATACTGAATGATCTCAACCCTCTCACAGCACAGCTTTGCAAGAACTCACCATTGCAGCTGCAGCAAAAACCATCAAGGAGAAGGAGGGACCATCTGCAGTCATGTCTGCAAATCCCTCTAAAGTCTGCAGGGTTTAGGGTTTAGGGCTTAGGGTTTAGGGTTTAGGGTTTTGGTGTTTACAGGCACACTCTCACAACTCGGACAATCCAGGCGAGGGCTCAGCCGTAGTAGGGGCGAAAAACAGTGTACCCGACGTGACTGCGACTTTTCACGCGGATGAAAGATATCCAACAAAGGCGGCCAATATGCAGTACAGGGCAAGTAGCAGCACAGGCATGCATGACAGTGCCGAATTAAAAAGCAAAGCAGTGGTCAGCGCAAAAAACAAGGAGTGTGTGGACAGAAGGTGGGCAGATTCCCATAGGCAGAGGCGCTTGGCTGTGACATCTTCGCCCCGTTAACAGTACTGCGTGATTAACAGTGAACGACTGACGTTTTTTTGGATGGATCATAACCGTCCGCGGAAAATCGGTAACCAGAACGACTGAATCATCAACCGGAACGCCTGAATCAGAAACCAGCCATGATCCAGAAACAAGCCATGATTCGGAAACTGAACGGCTGAATCGGAAACCAAAACGAATCAGCCGACTGAATCGGAAGCCAAAACGGCTGACTCATAAACCAGACGCATCCTCCGGACACCAGAAGCCGTGATTCGGGAACGGTTGGCAGGAACATTGCCGACCCAGGGCTAAGCTCTCAACGCTTCAGCAAATTGTACAAGCTTACGTAAATGTAAAGTCACAATCGATTGGGCCTTACGAACTGCGGCCATGCTCCTTGCCATAGTGAGCAAGCCGCCAACAGCAGGACCAAACCGCCACACACACACACACAGAGACAGAGACTGGTCTTTTTTGACACATGCATGCAGGCATGCCTTCATGTACACACACACACAGAGGGACAGCTCTAGATATTGACAGGGAGAGAGATCCGTACATTTGCATATACATGTACATACATACTTGTATACATACATATGTGTGTGTTTAATGATGAAAGAGAATGATTGTAGGGCTGTGCACGTAAACTCTTGAATCCAGAAACACCAAGATCCCATAACAGATACGAAAAGAGTACGACTAATCAATTGACCGTCTACATTACCTAAGGAATCATCCATAAACTCTGCTTTAGCACGCGAAATACGTAAACCCTGAAATGACACGCTGAAGCCGTATGGCCTTGTGGAGGGAAACCACTGTAACAGCCGAGCAAAAGTTGCCCAAGGGATTTACCGCAGGCTCGGGGTCAAAAGTATGTCAGTGATGTCGTCAACATCCCTGAGCCCTATAAAATTCAGCCGTTGTGCTTGTTGCCGATCTTGCTGCGGAAAACGTCGGATGAAGCCATGCTTCGCAGGAGGAGCAGCTAAAGGCTACTCAGCTTTTTCGAGCCAACCGCTGTGAGACCAGAAGAGCATCAGCTAGGTCCTGAAAGTAAAGATATTCTGGGCTTCCGGCTGTCTTCACCCTGCTGCAGCACTTGGCCTTTGCCCAGGGGTACATGAGAGGCTGGTTGTAAACTGCGAAAGTGGTGGTGGTATGTCTACTTGAGATGTAGAGCTGAGGCTTGTACAGTTACAGGGTCGAAGATGTCATGTTGTGGACTCGTGACTTCGCACGACTCCAGCTACCACTCGTCCGCAAGACCCCGGCCTTACTATGTATACTAGCGACTATAATCCGAAGAATTGACAGGAACAGACTTAGGTGGCATTGCCATCTAAAATGAGGGATGGGATGGATGCATAGAAAACCCCTCCACGGTCAGGCTTTCATCTTCATGTCCAATCGACTCTGCGTGGCATGAAGCATTCGAACGGACTTTGTCGCAACACACCCTCGCTTACACGTCATTGCATGAGTAAATCCCTAAGCCGAACCCAAGAACCTTTCTTCCGATGGCCCCCAAGAACTTTGCATTGAAAAACGGGATGGAGGATCTAGAAATCGAACCCTGACAAGAGAACTCTTCGTAGATCCTGAAGCAAAGAAAGGCTTCCTGGAGCCCTAGAACCCTTATGGAAAACCCGCTTCGACCCCTAAAGCCCACACCCTAAACCCTAAACCCCAATCCCCAAAGCCCGAATTTCTAACCCCTAAACCCTTAGCACCAAGCCCTCAAAAGGAAGAACGACCCCAAGGCTCTTGCTCTCCTTCTTCCTCTTGTCCACCCTCGGGTCGGATCAGATCAACGCATTTAAAAGGCTGCTCTGAAGGCTTCAGAAACGGTTTAGGGTTTAGGGTTTATGGTGGAAGCTGCAGGTAGGACGGTGGCCGTGGTCATTTCAGGACACCTTTCGGCCAGAAAGAATCCAAAGCTCCCCTTTTGCCTGAACTGCCCCATTCTTCCTCGCAGAGCTCATCCGAGCAACTGTTCACGCTCTTCCTTCATTCTCTTCGTCACCTTCATGAAAGCCGCCAGAGCCTGATGTCGAGTAGGTTCGGAAGGTGCATTCACTCACACCCAAACCCCGAAACCAAAACCAGAAATCCCGAAACACACCCTAAACCCTAAACCCTAAACCCTGAACCCAAAACCAGAAATCCCGAAACACACCCTGAACCCTAAACCCTAAACTCTAAACCCTAAACCCTGAACCCACAACCAGAAATCCCTCAACACACGTGCATCCCCCCCTTTGCAAAGCACGCCAGATTGTGAACCTGCACCCTCGACGTGAACCCCAAACCCTAAACGGCCCAAACCCTGATTGGGAACCTGAAACCCTACATGGCCCAGACCCTGAACCCCTAAACCCTAACCCGCCTCTTGAGGAGAAGACGAGCAAGGGATGGAGCTGCGCTTTTGGGGCTGGTAGCCCTCTGCCAACACCTGAAGGCTCGGAGCTTAGAGTTTTGGGGTTCAGGCTTGGGGTTTCGGTGCTAAGGAAGCTCTTGAAGTCCCAAGTTCGGCGATGTTGGTTTAGGGTTTAAGGTTTAGGGTTTAGGGTTTAGGGGCTGATTTTGACAGTGCTGCTGTGATTCTAGGCTTCTCGGGCACCGCCGTAGGGTGTAGAAGGGGCGGGCTTGCGACCCTGTGATTTAACAAACACAAAGAAGCCCCTAAACCCTGGATCAACCCTGGACCAAAACTCCAAACCCTAAACCGATCCGTGATTGAAGGAGGATTGCGGATGCCGCAACTTGCGTGCTGGAGCTTCACGTTGCAAGTCTAAGGCTGCCAAGGGTACTCAGTCACAAAGGGTGCGCAATAATTAGAATAGGGTTCTGGGGTCTATTATAGTATACTTCTGGGCGTCCAGAGTATTCACGGCTGCAGCTGGTTGTACCTATTTCCGCGCGTGGCAGAATCTCAGAAGAGTTCCACTCTGACAGAAGCCTAGGCAGAAAACCCGACATCGTACCTAGGTTTCGGGTTGATGCCGTCTCCTTAGATCAGAAAATTCTCAGCCGGCGAAAGCCCTACAGCTGCAGCGAAGATCTCAACGACAAGGCTTCCCAGGTACCTCACCTCCTTCGGCGACTCAAAGTTCGAATCCCTCGCTAAATTGACAGCCCCGACTTGCTGCGTGAAGGGCGCGGGTAAGGGGGTTCCTTATTATTATGATTATAGTATAATATACCCCAAAACCCTAGTCTAACAGGCATAGGTCGCAACTTGACAGTCTGACCGAATTCTCCAGAAATCCAAGACTACTTGGCAGTTCCTTGGAGGAGGGCAACCACTTAAGCCCAGGAATTTAGACTCCTAGGGGCCTGGGTACTGGGTAATGTCGGGGCCTACTTTGATTACATATACTATTTTTTTTTGGAGGGGGGGGAGGGGGTCCATATTATTTAAATAGTTATAGTATAAGATATCCCCAAAACCCTAGTCCAATTATTATCAAGGCCCCCATCTTAAATTATGATAAGGAGGCATAAAACATGAACAGAACCCCTTTGGAATAGACTATCATGATAGACCCCCTCTTAAAAACCTAATGACACCCTTTCAAAACTCTTGCAACAGCCCATGAAAGAAAGTCTAAGCCCTCTTCTGAAGCCCTTGCCGGCCTTCTTCTCCATCTCCGGCGGCACGGCGATGTAGTACCTATTCGCAGCCGGGCGGGTTTAGGGTGTAGGGTGTTTCACGTTTTGAGATCCCGGCTTCAAGACCGTACCGGGAGTCTACCAGGGGCCACACCAAAGACGCTAAACCTGTAGCTTAGAGTTAATTTAGGGTTGAGGTTCACTATGTAGGGTCTTAGCTGCTCTTGGGAATTCCACGTAGAGCTTTAGGGTTTTAGCTGCTTGGGTTAAGGGTTTGGAGGAACCCTCAGTACAGGGCTAGCTAGCCATTCCGCAGTGCCACGGGCTGGGGTGGTCAGGCCTCGACCAGCTTGTGCAGGCGTCCGCAGGTTGTTCCGAATCTGGTTCTTGGTGTCCGAGGGGTTGGCGGTGCACTATTTCAATGGCCCTCCACATCATCAGCATGGTGAGCAATTCCTGATCATCTAAGCAGCGTAGCCGCCATCATAGTGAACATACATATGCCGAAGGAGAAGATGCTGCGGATTCAGGCGGCGCCATTCCATGAGGTAAACCCGCGGTGGTATATCTATTGAAACGAACAAATACCGCTTCAAGCGTTGCGCAGTACTCATTCCATGAGCGCAGCATTCATGCCAGGTAGCAGCAGCCGACACAGCATGATGACTCTTTCTTGCTATTGCAGATACTCGAACAAGAAGAACATGTCTGTTTTGGATAGCAGACCAACTAACAAACAAAGCAGTGGACAGCCCAAGTACCATGCCACAACAAGACGGATCGTTTCACGAGAACACCACAACCAAGTAAGTCATACTGGCGATAGCAATGAAAGCAGGAAGCAGTTCATGAGCGAACTGACAGATGAGTTAGTGACAGCCGGATAATCAAAATGACACCTACCACACTCGCAACGGAATGTCCCTGATCCCTGAACCCTAAAGAAAACCATAGCCAGAACCCCCAAAACGAACCTTCCAAACCCGAAACCCTAAACCCTGAACCCTAACCGAACATCCGAGTCAATTCCTACCAGCCTTCAGCTGCTAAATCCGTGTTTTTAACCCGATGGTCAGGCGCGCTAAATAAGGCTTATAGAACCCAAAGGGTCCAAGTACCATTATAGTAGGTACTTAATTACTTAATAGATATTTGGGCTCCGAAGGTATATACTATACCCTAAACCTTTTTTTTTCAAACCCCAAACCCTAAACCGATGGCCAGGCGCGCCTCTGCGCCGGGGGCTTCTCAGCGAGCGTGCGGAGCCCGGGAGTCTCGAAGAGACATCCGGCAGCCTCGCAGGCGTTGGAGGAGACTAGGGCTTGAGGCTTTAAAGGTTAGCTGGGGCTATAAGGGTTTAGGGTTAAGGCTTTAAAGGTTAGTTAGGGCCATAAGGGTTTAGGGTTAAGGTTAAGGCTTTAAAGGTTAGTTAGGGCTTAAGGGTTTGAGGGCCTGTTCCTTTTTGTTTATATACTGTGTGCATTTGATCCTGTATCCTGTATCATGCGAAGATTTTCTGGACGAATCCCACGAAGGGCTGCAGCCCCACTGCTAACTACTCCTCCTCCTCCTCCTGCTGCTCCTACACTCCTACACCTGCTTGAACCCTCCGCCTCCTCCTGGTGCGAAACATCGCAGCAGATTGGCTAGGTACCCAAATGGTGTCTCCCCTTATAGCTTTTAGTCCCTATCTAGTTGTGCGGTCTGTCCTATAATCCACAACCCTAATCCACTGATAAGGCCCCTTATGTCGGCATGGGAGAAGGGCTTGACTGCCAACAAGAAGATGCTACGACATATTCGCTGAGTGCCCGTTATGGCGGAAGGGGCTGGCATGTTGGCATCTGTGTTCCGTGAACAGCTGCTGATTCTTCATAAAAAAACAGTGTATTACAAGCATAGACGAGCTTCAGGTCGGTCCCTTACTACATCACTGTGCGCGGACGAAGAGCTGACAGCTTCAATCTGCCAGAAGAGCTCTTCGCTCCACGGGTAAGCGGCTATAGCACTCAAGATGCAAATGTGGAGTCCAATTACGTAACTTACGAACTCAGGCTGCCGCTGTCAAACTCTACAAATCTGTTCCAGTAGCAGGCCTAGAATTGCTGTATAAAAATATACCCCCTTTCTCCGCGTACCCGAAACCCTAAACCCATTGACACAAACCCTAAACTCTGAGCCTTGAACCCTCAACTCTGGGATGTGGTGTTCCGAGCTGATACGCCAGCGCCAGAATCTCAAAGTGGGATGAAGGTAGGTGGGGTAATCCCCTATTTCCCCCAAACCCTTTTTGCAGCGGGCTTGCCTCGACCCTAAACCCTAAACCAGGTAGGTGGGGT
>CAJNDV010026669.1:126030-159635 GCA_905221635.1 Symbiodinium sp. CCMP2456 | reverse complement strand
GGTTGTCAAGGTATATATATATATATTCTATATATGCACATGTGTATATACATATATACAGATGTGTGTATATACGTGTGTATATATATATATATACACTTGCATTACATACACTCCACACCAAATTCCCTGAAAGGAGGCATGCAGGGCCTAGGAGGCCTCATCGCTTTCGAGGCGAGCGCATGATTTGTTCGCCTCTTTAACTTTAGGGTTCGGAGACTGGGGTTAAGGGTTTAGGGTTTAGGGTTTGGAGACTGAGGTTGAGGAGTGCTTAATCCTTACCCTCAAACGACGTATATTTAAAGGCTTTTAGGCCCAAAGACCCTATTTTAAAAGGCTTTTGGGCTATTTTGATGCCAAGGGTAAAGGTTTATGGCTTTAGGGTTTATAAGGCTTAAGGGATTCGGGTGACTTGTTCAGGACTGTAGGTGGGATGAGGTTTAGATGTAGGCGATCTTGTTTCTATCATTTCTGGGGAGGTCAGGTTGTGAGGGTTTGGGGACGTGCTGATGATGAGTTCCTGTCATCGTTAATTTCGGGTTTCCGGCTTGTGTTTTCGGTCGTTGCATGCAGCAGCTCTGATGGTTTGGGTGTGTTTCCGATCTAGAAGATGTGGATTAGGACACTGTTCGGAAGATTGTAGTATCCTTGCACTTGGTTTTTCCAAATCTACCTTTGCCGTCATCTCGAACAGCCTGTTCTAAGGGATGTTTCGAATAAGGGGCTCCGAGCCACATGGCACAAACACCCACAACAACCACGCACACACACACACATACACACGCAACAAATTAAAAACTCGCTAGCAGAATGCCAGAAATTCCGAAACAAGCACTAACCAACAGAGTTTCATGGAGATAGCCCAACCCTAAACCCTCAACCCCCCAGGCATTTTAGTCGTGGGATAAGCTGCGCCTCGGCCAGGAGACTACGCCCGAGGATTCGCCGGCGGGCAACGAGAATGCAATTCCTGTCCAGGTCAACCCTTTGAACCGGGGAAGCGGGGCAGGGTGTTTAGGGCTTAAGGTTTAGGGTTTAGGGTTTAGGGTTTAGGGTTTAGGGTTTAGGGTTTAGGGTTTAGGGTGTGTGTGTGTGTGTTTGTGTTTGTGTGTAAAGTAGGGGTCATAGTAATAATTTGTAGTAAGACTTCCCCCTTATCGTCCCTCTTATGATATAGCCCAAACGCCAGCCACTCCTCACTGTCCTCATTGCCTAAATGAAAATGGAGACATTGAGCATTTAGTCTGGTGTTGTTCCAGATTCAGTATACTCTGTGCCGATATTGGGTCCCGCACCTTCGGATAGGCAGAACTGGCCTGCATGTGCTAAGCATGCTTTAGTCTGTACCGACGACAAGCATGCTGTTGTTAAGGAGAAATGGCACGTTGTTCAAACCGACATTTCGCAATCTTGTCACAATGGACGGAACTCAATCCTCATCCTCAGCTCCATGAACCGTTTGCTCCGGGATCCTCTCTCCCTCTTGACGAGCCTTCTCTTGTCCAAAGTTCCTTTGCTCGGCAGTGTGAGTCGCTGCCGCTTGATTGGAGGCCCCCTGCTAGTCGCAATGTTCACACACAATGGTGGTGGTCTATCCACGTTCCTTCATACCCTAAACCCTAAACCCTAAACCCATGAATGTCAGTTTATTGGTATGGTTGCCTACAAGTTTCGACTCTTGCCATGCAGCCTTCTTAAATTATCATGACTTCTTGGATGACTGTTGAACATGGCGCTGTAGAAAAAAATGGGATGGCTACTCATTTTCCCGAAAGAAAGCACGTTTCCGTCTAATGTTTTCTACTCAAAAGTGTAATCTCGATGATGCAGTGAAGTTACCGCGTATCTTCATTGAGCACAGAATTGAAGAACAAGTCAACACACGTGTGCTGCGCATTGCTACCACTGACGTCTGCTCACAGGCAGCCAATTTTTCGAACCGACATGATCAGCAACAACTGGACTTTACCGGGCCTGTATGCTGAAAGCAACCCGCCGCCTGGGGCTGCTCTAGTCAATGACTTAAAAAGCCAACCGCACCCCGCCTGACATCAAAGTTAAATGTGTTGCTCAGCCGTTCACGTTTTTAGCCAGCAGTTTAGCCTTTCCTGCAATCACAACTTCTTGACAATCCGTCGCGTGCGCCAACTTGATTAGGGCTTCAGTCCTCAACCGAACCGGCAAATCTGGGCGACACAGAGCAGAAATTTCGAGTCACTTCCGGGAGCCTTTAGAATCAGCAGCTCTGGCCCTGAAAATTAGCAGACGAAGTCTTATGGGTTTAGCGAGTGATGAACTTGATGGCAGAGTTTAGGAGTGCAGCTAAACACATTTCAGAGATCTTACCTCATGCGTCCGTGCTCAGACATGTCCTAGTTCACCACGAGTTCGAAGCACCCCAAGCAGCTCGCTTCCGATGTAAAGACTTGGTTGCCAAGCCTGTCTTGTGGTTCGGCTGTTGCAGGACGCCGGAAATGCCAATGAACTTCGCGACAAAGTTTCGTTTCACGCACAAACTGCAAAAGCAGTAGCTACGTGCACCTAATTTGCCGCGTTCCCTATAGCCGTAGAATCTGCGGTTCACGCCAGGCAATTTGTATGGATTGTTGTCAGAAGCAATGTCAGCTGCTTTTTCAGGTTAATTACTATAGACGCGCTGACGGCACACTGAGACTCTGAGAGCAGCATCGAAAACATAGGTTTGTCCCCAAAGGATGCCATCGTTTTGACAACTTCCTGTTTTGCTGCCGGGTAGATTGAGATGTCTGACACTTTCGTCAGGCGAGCAAGGTTGGCAAGCACCCGGGACGAGGTTGATGGTCACCCCAAGCCCACTATCACCATCAATCTCCTGACCCCACGGACTAACAGACTAAGACCCCTAGAACTAGAACCCTAAACTTGAACTACCTTGAAGCCGATACCTAAGAACCCCTCAATGCCCACAGACTTCCTCAGTTTGCGGGTTTGGTGTTAGAGGCTTGTTGGCGAAGCACCCCCTAATAAGCATTCGAGCGTGTCTTAGGCTTCAGCGTTTAGGGCTTGTGGGCCCCGGAGATGCGCGTGTACGTCGAGCGTTCTTTGCTTACTCGCATATGGGTAGCTCTCTAAATTAAGGTCCCAATTAGGTCCCAAATATAGTGCGGCACCCTTATAAACAGGACCCTAAATGGGAGCCTAATTTAGAGAACTACCCATATACAACCACAACTTACTTGACTCCATCTTGGCACCAAAGGTCGCATCGAAGAGTGCTTGCCACGTCAAGTGTAGACGCTCCTGCAGCAGGGAGCGGTCGCAGACGTTTCAGATAGGCTCCTGTTGGGGGCTGAGATGCCGGAACCAATTGCAGAGCTCGACTCCCTAAATAACATTTCTTGCTTGGAAGTTGGAGGGTGATCCTTCCTGGAACAAGGATTCAAAATCTGCAATAGTCGTGTGGGTTGGTTTGCGGGGCATGCGGGCCTTGTCATCGATTCGGCAGCTCAGGCGAAGTACTGTAATGCCCAAACATCTCCAAACCCTCTCCTACCTTTCGTTGTGATGTCGTTCGCTACTCCGTGGCCGATAGCTACCTATAGTCTCCATTGTAGTTCCTTTTTGGGGATACCTTATAGAATCCTTAATATATAATTGGTTAAACCAGAAAAAGGAACTGCAATGGAGACTATAGCTAAGACAAGGGCGTGCGACTAGGCTGATCACCTGCCAGTTCCCTTCTGGGACTTTCCGAAAACTAGGGTACCTTATTTTGGGGTCCTTAAAATAAGGAACCTATTATTTAGGGTGCTATATTAGGGTCCCCTATTTTTGGCAACCCCCTTCTCCTGCAGGCTCAATTTTGTTGTTTGGGGTGTTTGCTTACCGTTCAGGGTCTCTGCTATTTGTGTATGACTTCGTCAGATAATGGGAGCCCATATGAAGTTTATTTGGGTTAGATCTTATTTCAATTCCGCTGCTTTCCTGTTGTGGCTATAAAGACCCCGTAGCCTCGCAGAAAGGACTCGGGATGGAAACTTCTGGTTTGCACCTGTTCGAGATGTTTGTTTATTACATACCTTAAACTACCAAACCCTACTTTTTGTAGGTTCCTATTATAAACCCTAATATGGAATTTATAAGGACCCTACAAAAAGTAGGTTTTGGTAGGTGAAGGTAGGTCTAGCCTTGATGGGTAGGAGGACTGCACTGTGAGTATTAGGATTCTGGGAGCTGGGGTTAGAGTGTGGGCGAGCACTTGATCCAACTATTAACTTATAGGGTTACTGTATTACGGAACCTTTCTATCATAGTTAATACTAAACCCTAAACCCTAAACCCTTACTGTATTACTGAACCTATCTATCATAATACTAAGCTATACATTGGGCATCTGGCTTATCTCGTTGAAACGAGAAAAGGCTTAGCTGAGCGGTTCGCGTTCACGCACATTCGAATGCCTGCCGAAAGGCTCGTTGTTCCTCGCGGAGCTCCGGCAAAGCTTTCTTCAGGAAGGTGTCAAACCTAAGAGGCAGGCTTATGGTTGCCGAGGTTCCTCGAGGAATAATGGGCGCCGTGCAAAGGGCAGAGCTTAGTGACAGCACCTGAGACTGGACAAAGTTGCTCCAGTCTCGCAATACAGTCACAAATGCAGGCTACTCTGCTGGCTTTGATGGTGCTTTCTGATGCTTTCTGTTTGGGGTTGAGGATTCAGGCCCTTGGCATTCATCAAGCCCAGATGTCAAAAAATGCCCTAAAGCCAAGGCCAGAAACCGTCTAATTCGGGGTCCATGGGTTAGGGCTGCGCAGTCTGGGCATTCTAAACGCCAGGACTGGAGTCAGCCATGCTTATACCAAACAGCTTCAAATCCTGCAGACCTAATTACTACAGATGAGAGCCTACATGTCTTTGACTTTTGCCACCCCTATATCTGTTTCTTGACGGCACTGCAGTTAACGGCAGAGCACGAGCCAGTACGTGAGAGTAGTTCAAAGTCCTGCATGTCGCGTCCTCAACTTTCAGGGCTTGGGAGCTACTAGGCTGAGTCTTGGCTTCAGGGTTAGTACGAGATCTGACTACTGTTGCGATTCATCCTTCATGTTTTGCTGATTATGCGGGGGACACGGAATTATCACAGTCGTTTCTGCTTCCTAGTAACTGTCATCATTTTTCATCTGCCTATCAGTCCTACCCCAAAGCAATGCTACAGGGGTGCAGCTGCGGACGCCTGTCCCAAAGCATGTGCTCCGAGTCGGGTCGCCTCGGCTATGTGCTTATGGGCCATGGGGTTATACCGGTCATAGATCCGAGAATTTTAGACAGTTCTGGTGCTTGTATTTGCACCCTAAGTCGCAGGATCTTCATGGTTAGGATTGCTCAACAAGGTAACCCACCTGTTAAGAGGGCTCCCTTTCAGGGACACTCGCGAGCGTGGCTTTCTGCCAGGCCACCTAATCATGGTTCACCTAATGCTGGCATCCGCCAGGTCCATTGCTTCAAAGTAAGATTAATGACAGCAATATTATCTTGTAGTATGCATGCTACTATTGCTACTTACTTAAATACTTACTTCAGTTTTGAGGACGCCCAGGGTTGAGGCTAGGTTGACTCAGCACATGTTTCGACCAGCAAGAAGATACTCTAAACCCTATAAACCCGAGAAGAAGAATACGAGCCGTAGCCCAGCAGCTCAGGACATCTTGCTCACTAAGACCTATCCTACCATGACCGTGTGAGCTACTTTCAGCGGTGTGCGTTCAAGGGCGTCGGCTGTTGCCAACAGGCAAGAAAGCCCACCAGAGTCAAAGCCTCCATTCGAAAGAACCCCCAAATAGTCACTCTCAACCCCTATTTGGTAGTGTCAGACCTACATGGGGGTTTCCGAAAATAGGGGACCCTAATATAGTACCCTAAATAATAGGATCCTTATTATAAGGACACCAAAATAAGGTACCCCCTATTGTCGGAAACTCCCACATGTGTGGACCCTAGGAACCTGCCAGCAATTCATGAAATCCCTGTGTAGGTTGAGGCTTGTTTTAGGCAGCAGCACCGAACCGGACTTCTTACACACCCGTCGAAGCCCAATACCTCCTAATTAGGGGCTTTGAAGGGCTTTCAAAGGGTTCCCGACGGGTTGTAGCCAGACTTGGAGAAGCGAAGCATTCTGCCGTCTATTCCGCAGATTCAGCTCGTCCAGAACATAAAGCCCTCAAACAGCTTAATAGCGGGCACTTGGTACTGAGGCTTGGGCTTGCCAATGTGGTATATCCAAGTATTGTGTACGTAAACCCTGATGCCCGAAACTTGCAAAGGTAACAGGTTAAGACTTGGAAGAAGATCAATAAAGTGCCAGGTTCTCCACAGCAAGATCAACGCCCATCATGGGTGACAATGAGGAGCCGAAACATTTGGCATTTAGGTCTCGGTGTCGGGTTAAGGGTGTAGCGCACAGAGTTGGGACATCGAGGAAGATGGGGAACGTTTGTTTGTGCAGTGCCATTTTTGTTTGCAGTCCCCGTATGCTGTATGTGAGGAATGTTCCAGAGACGCCAATGCCCTGCATGATTAACCGGTCCCCTACACTAGCTCGCTTAAGACTTTGTGACCGGCCATGTAGAATTTCCGGATTCTTGACGCTGTGGCCCAACCCAACTGTAAGAGATATAATTACCTGGGCCCGGAAACGACGTCCTGGCAGCAGACAGCTACTTCTTACAAAGCTTGTCTGGATTTTGGTTTTTTACTTTCCTCATCTCACGTTAAACCCTTAGCAAGCTTGCGGTGCCTTTCCCGCCCTTCAAGGCCCTATTGTAGTAGTAGGGATTTAGGATTCGATGATTGGAAGCAACGGACTCATTGCAGGTGTGAAGAGGGCTCAGGACTAGGCATCCGCGGTGGGCATTCTTCACATTGCTATCGGGGTATCGGGTTGAGGTTCTGGCTTTCAGTTGCAGCGATAGGGTTTTGGCTTTAATTTAGGATTTAGAGGCAGTACTAAGGCAGAGTAGGTTGCTGCTTCAGCGGCTGGTTCGTGTTTCACAAACCTTCCCACCCCCATCTTGACATTCCCCTAAACCTCTTCGTTGTTATTCCACCTTAAACCTTTAAATGGCTCAATTGAGCTTAAGGTCGTTTCTGCGGATCCCTGCGGCGGGATAGGGCTGTCTAATCTTTCTCTCAACACAGCGTTCGGCATGTTTCAGGAACCCGAGACCCTCTGTTGAGTATAGATCTGACCTCGTTTGCATCCTAATTGGGTGGTTGTCAAAATTATGGTCCCTTTTTGGGTCCTTATTATAATACAGCACCTATTGTTTAGGGCACCCCAAAAGGGACCATAATTTTGGCAACTACCCAATTATGTGGTTTTCATGCACCCACATCCTGAACTCGAGACTGACATCCTCTCTGGCTGGACAGGAAAGCATTTGTTTCGACTCCGACGGTGGCCTGCTCTTCAATAGGACGGCTGGGCACTGCTCATGTAGAGGTTCGCAGTACCTGACACACGAGGGCCTTAAGGCAGTGGTTGGAATCTGAATATCTGAACCGTGAAGCCTGAATTGAAAGCTTCGTCCTTTTTGGGTCATGCGGTTCTTAAGGGAATGCACGTTCAAAATCCGTGTCTTGATAGGCTGAAGCCGGAAGTTGGAGTTTTCTGATGCCAGCATCTTCGGGGTCCTGACCTTCAGCCACTTCTACCTATAGTCTCCATTGTAGTTCCTTTTTTTGGTTTAACCAATTATATATTAAGGATTCTATAAGGTATCCCAAAAAGGAACTACAATGGAGACTATAGGTACCTGTCCTCTCGGCCCTCCGATCCCAATAGACCCGGATCCTTCAACCAAGACCTTAGGCCAGGCTACCACAAGCGTCTTCTTGCAGCTTAGCCGTAGCCCGTACTATCGAAGTGAAGGAGACATTTAAAACAAATCAGTAGCCATGGTAGTTTCGGGCAGGCCCTGACCCATCCCAGCGCCGTGACATTCCACAGTGGAATGATCCCTCATCGCATGGCATTGCTCTCGGCGTTGGGTTTGCATCAATGTTACCATTGCCCTGCATGAACGCAAAAACCATCCGAAGATGTAGGGGTACGACCTTCTGTGCTGATCCCGTGCAGGAAGCGCATCCCGCTCTTAGATGCAAAGTATGGGCCAGAAAGCACGGTGGCTGTTGCCAGAGCCTGAACCAAACCATCGGGGTTGGGGATGTAAGACTGTAAGAGTAGCATTTCGAAAAATGTGCACAGGGTGGTCGTTGAAGTCTTAGGAAAAGTTGGATGAACCGGCACATCCTTCAAGGGGTTGATGTTTCCATTAGCTACTGGTGCTGTGCAGCTGGTTCTCTGAGGTGCTGCAAAAAGTAATACAGGGGTCGCAATAACATGTTGTTCCTGAAGTTTCCCCATGTAGGAGAACATGTCTCCAGACTCTGTGCTAATGATTATGGCCCTTATACTTCTCTTATGATTATTATTATGACTATAAGTTCATATTATTAGTATTTTTACATTCGAGCACCACCTGCAGTGAGGCCTTGAGAGCTTAAATCTGCACTGGTTGTGGCTCGAGTCTCAAACGAAGGAAACTTTTTTTGGAGCATCCAGGGAAATAGTGACAGAGGCAACTGGCATGGCGTATCGTCCGGAGAGCGTCGAGGACTGGTTCCACTTCGTGCCGACTTTGCTGGAGAATGAGGGTTGGCAGATTGCCTGCGAATGCCCCGCTGGCAGGTTGCTGCACCGACAGAGTCCGTGGGGTGGGCATCTCATAAGGTTCTCATTGAGGGACATCCTCGTCCACGAGCCGCCTGCGGACCCCTCGTACCTCTTCCTTCGACCAGAAGCCCGCGACTGGGCAAGGCGCAGCTACCCAGAACTCATTGAGGAGTCGTTCGAAGTGGTGCAGCAATTGGCCCCTGGCGATGCCGTGGTGAAGCGGGAAGTGGCGTGGAGGTTTAATCGGCAGTGCAACCTATTCTTCTGCTCGCTCAGTGGAGCCGTCAACACCAAGAACTGGTTCCAGCCAACTTCGGAGAGGACCGGCCAAGTGCGCCACATGGCTCGGAGAAACTATCCGCAACAGGGTGACAGCGTCATGCTAGTGCAGAGTCTCTCGGCGCTCCTCGAAGCTGTCGTCGTCGGGCGCCCGCAGCGTCCAAACACCTTTGCACTAGACATGGTCCTGAAAGTGCGCTCAGTCCTACCACTGTGGGCATCTATGCACTTCGAGAAGCTGCTTGTGTCAGCAAGGGACCTTATGGAGTGGTTCGTGAACCGACCCGGCATCACTGAAATGCGCCAGATGGACCAGCAGTACTACGTCATCCTGACCATTCAAAGCTGGCGACGGGGCCGACCCCTCCTTCCGGCGACAGCGGCAGAAGTGGCAGCCGAGGAGGATGTGACCACAATTGATGCCGGTAAGCGAGAAGGGCTCACATCCTGGGTCCGATATCATCCTACCATGGTTGGTAGCAGTAGCTTCCTGCTTTCGCAGTATCTCTCCGTGTTCTTGACGAGGATCGGAGAGCAGGCAAGCTTCTACCAGTCACTCGACGGGCAGGAGCTGCTCCCGTACCAGTGTGCCATTCAACGGGCAGATTGGGATCGAGTGCGAGGACGGTTTCAGTGCGCCTATGCTCTGCAAAAGTCGGCATACCGTCGCGCACGGGGCGGAGCCACGGCTCCAAGTGTGCAAGACTCCTTGGGCCCCCGGTTTCGAGATGACCGTAGTCTTGACGCCTTGCAGCAACGACTGACAGAGGCGACCGACGTGAAGACAGTGGTGCGCAAGACCTTCATCGATGTGGAGGAGCCTTCCGAGCTCGAAAGTCAAACTTGTCAGCAAAGATGCAGGACGCTCTCGCCTGTGAGCCACTTGTGTGGCCAGGACTTTGTTGATGTTCGCTAGTACCCAGACCTTGATGCCGTGGGTTCATCCCCTTTCATAATTGAGGACCAGCTGCTGCAGGTAGATATGAACACCGCAACTGCTTAGGTTGGCGCGTGATTCGTCTTCTACTTGCTGCAGTTTTGTACAGACGTCCAGGAATAGCCAATGCGGTTTGATCTGGACACAAGGACCGCTCTACAGCTACTGGTCCATGAGTGATCCGTCTTCAACCGCCCTGCAGCTTTTGTATAGATGTCCAGTGTTGCTGGCTTTTATACACCACCCTACCGTGTCCTACCGTGTACAGACTGTGGCTGCTGCAAAGCCCGATCTTCATGGCCAGAGGTCAGGCGCCACGAGCCGCCTCTGCAGCCGAAGCAGCCAAAAGAAAGCATCGCACATGAGGAAAGGCAACAAAAAATCCTGCGAAGCTCGATTGTGATGGGTTCTCAGCATGCTCTCCAAGCCAGCTGGCCCACATCCGCCTTATTCTACTCCGAGCTTGTACGCTTACAGCACATGCGAGTTTGGAGAGACCTGACAGGCCTAGTCTAGAGTCTAAAGTTTAGCTAAGACGACTGAAGTCTGAAGCATATGTGATTCAAGCGAGTAGCGAGAAGGTACTATGCTCTGTTGGCCGCGTGTAAACCAGGACCGGCCATACTTGCGCAGCACAACTTAATGATCCGTCGGAATCCGGGAGGCAGTAATGGCAAACGAGTCCGAAACTATAGGTAACATGAATGAAACTAAAACCTTTAAGAGTATCATGGGCTCGCCGGCTCAGGTGTTGAACTTGGACTCAGACAGCACGGCCCCAATCTTCTTGGAAGAGGGGCTCTGGCTTGAGAACATCTGATTCAGGATTCCGGGTTTCAGGGTTGGACTTCAGGGTAGCGAGCATCCTTTGATTGCTCTTTTCTTTGCAGGGATTGCTTCCCAGCTGATCGGAAATAGTCTAGTTCAAGATAGGGTTTAGGGTAACATAGGTTTGTAAGTTGCTGCCTTTCAGACGTCCAGTTACCTGTGTTTCAGGTGCCTATTGGGCTTTTGGAAGCCTAAAGTAAATACAAAAACGTTTAATAAGCCATGGTAATGTCGGAGACAGAGGCAGCACCATTCCTCTGCAGACCTTTCATGTTATTGGCTCCCAATACGCCGGTCCGGTTGTTTAGATCCCGGGTGCCTTGTGGCATCAAGTACTCCCTAAACCCTATAAACCCCATGCCAGCCTTATGGAGTGTGTGAGTCGAAACCCTAAACCCTTGCAGTGGGGCATGGTTCTGCAGATGTTTGGTGGCCTAACGGTCTTTTCAAGCCTCTTCTCAAGGTCTACCGGCCTCTCTGGGTGCTGCATCGGGAGCAGTATCTACAACACTGCCTATGCATAGTGCTACCGGCATGTGGTATAGCTTTCCTGGAGGACTTTACAATGTACCTGAAGCTCCCCTGTACCCTGGCCCAAGCCCTAAAGCCCACCGTCCATAAGGCCAAGGCGACCCACTCACGGCCCCTATAAACCCTAAGCCTTATCCGAGGTCCCGAGGCTGTGTCCTAGCTAGGTGGGAGGCAAAGAAATCCGAGCTTCCAACATGAACGCCCTAAGCCTTATCCCCTCAACCCTCAACCGTAAGCCTCGTCCTTGCCAAGAAGGAGGAAAAACAACCCCAATATAGGGGCCGAAATAATTACCTACACTAGTTTGGGGGTTCCTGATTATAAAACTAGTATAATGGGCCCCAAAACCCTATTCCTAATTATTAAGTCCCCAGATTAAGCCTCCTCCAGGGTCCCAACATGAACACCCTAAGCTTATCCCAGGTCCCAGCATGAACACCCTAAACCCTATACCCTAAATCCTATAAAGCCTTATCCGAGGTCCCAACATGAACACCCAAAGCCTTATCCCTTAACCCTAAGCCTTATCCGAGGTCCCAACATGAACACGGAACCGTAAACCCCAAACCCTAAACCCTAAACCCTAACCCCTAAGCCCTATCCGAGGTCCCAACATGAACACCCTAAACCCTAAATCCTAAACGCTAAACCCTAAACCTTATAAGCCCTATCCGAGGTCCCAACATGAACACCCTAAATCCTAAATCCTAAACCCTAAACCCTATCCGAGGTCCCAACATGAACACGGTGTCCCTGTACAGAGATGGCCAGCGTCTTGCGGACCCTCAGATGCTGCCCGAAAGCCTCCAGGGAAAGGCCCGGTCCTGTGCTACCCCTGGCCCTTAAGCCTTAAGCCCTAAATGGTAATATTAATAATAATAATAATAGTAGTAGTAGTAGTAGTAGCAGCAGTAGTAGTAGTAATAGTAGTAGTAGTAGTAGTAGTAGTAGTAGTAGTAATAGTAGTCGTCAGAACAATAATAACAATAGTAACAATGATAGCTATAGTAATCGTAACAATCATAATCATAAGTCATAAGCATAATGATAAAGATGGTGATTATACTAATAATACTTCTTACTGCAACGTTGCCTATGGTAAAGAATAAACCACAATCCAGTATTACATAGTTTCTACAGAAGCCCAAGCCACAAACTGGTACATAACCTTGAACCTTAACTTAAACTGCTGCAGACCCTTCCCTCCTGCCTAGCCAGGCTGGAGGCCAACAAAGTCTGCTTCGTAACAGGGTTTAGGGTTTTCGGTTTAGGGTTTAGGGCCCTAAACCTTGAAACGAGAATCCCTTTACCAAGCCGCTAGTCCGAACCCCATGCCCTAAGCGGTTGCGTGAATCTAAGCCCCAGACATCCCCCAAACCCTTACATAATCCCAAGCCCTCAAGCCCAAGCCCAGCGCCCTAAGCTTTCTGATATGGTTGCACCTTAAGCCCTAATTCGTAAGGACTTTTCGGCAAGGTTTCAGTTCTGAACCCCCGGACTCATAAAACACTGCAGCGCCAGCAATCAAGACACACCTTTGTTTTCGAGTTTCGGGTTCAGGATTTTTGCGTTTTAGGGATTGCACTTCAAGTGTTATATGGGGTTTACAGTGCAGCAAGGACGGCTTCAAGGGTTCAGGTGTTAGTGTCCTTGACATCTGGAGCATGTGGACCAGCGTTCGCTCACGAATGCAGCACGCAATGACAGGCAGACATGAATGGAGATGCTCTACTGGCCATTGGCAGTAGCCATTGGACTTGCAGATATTGCCAGTCGGTTTTGAGGTGGCATCGTGGACTCAATGCTGATGTGGGTTTGCGCTAACTCGCCATCAGGGAAAAGCCCAAGATATCCGCAGGAGGTTACTTTCCCAAGCAAAGTCTTCTGAACATCACTCAACGAGGAGGTCGTCCGCATTCATACAGCTGCTTACATGAGCATGCTACACTTGTTTTTAGACATACGAGCTTCAGGCGCATGGTTTAAACTTGAGGCATCAGGGCACCCAAACCGCAATTAAACAAGCGCAGCGCGTAACCGGCACAACCCAAGCCACGCTTGCGTAGCAAGAAGGGGTGACTTCTGGGATGTCCTGCCGCGAGGCATTGTTCCCAACCCTCACGTACAAGAACATGTGCCGGCCTGAGATGAGGGCTGACATGAAGTCGCATTTGACCCGACTCATGCCGAAACCCTAAGCCCTCCAAGTTCGTGTATGCTCCTGCCCTTAAACCCTAAACCCGAATCCCAATCCTGAGCCGTAAAGCCGAAGCTCTAAAGCGCAAACCCAAAGTGTCCCGGCTTGTCTTGTAGCCACTATAACCGCTACGACAGCCTCGTGTGAGTTCTTTCTCTGGTAGACCGCCTTTAGGTTAGGAGCCTTAGACATTGAAATTGGGTTTTCTGGTGAGTTTGGGCATATCAAGGAAAGCTTGTAGAACGGTGTAAGGAATTTTTCAGACCCCTACATAACATGACAGCAAGTGCCAAAAAAATGCTGCAAACCGTCGTGAAACCCTAAACCCGAAACCCTATAAACCCTAAACCCTAAACCCTAAACCCTAAACCCTAAACCCTAAACCCTAGGAGGCAAAAAAAAAAAAAACCTAAACCCTAAACCCTAAACGAAGGAATCTTCACGTGAACTTCGGCCCGGCTCCTTACGTTCCGCTGCCCTTCAAGCCTTTGCCTCAGTCGGGAGGGTTTCCAGGATTTGTTTGGGTTTAGGGTTTAGGGTTTAGGGTTTAGGGTTTAGGGTTTGGTGCGATTTCTTCGTATTCTGGAGCTGCGATGCTGGATTCAGGCTGTTACAAGGCATGAACTTGTCATGAGAGTTTGATTGAGGGGTTTCGGGGGCTTGGGCGGTGCGGAAATTATTGGTGCAGAGCTGCGGGGAATTCGTAAGGCATGTAGAAGTCGCGGTTTTGCTTCGGCTTCCAAAGGTTGGACCCCAAGCCAACCAAATTCTACACTTTAGGACATCTAGCCAGGGCCATTTTAGAGCATATACCTTCGTATTATAGATGTGCGATTTAAGAATCTAGACTTCCTCACGATTTAGCAGAGCTTCGTAATGCAATGCTTTTCTACTGCTAAGAACTTGCCAGTCTTAGCTCGTAAAGACGACATAAGGCCAACAACGGAACATGAGATGAACCAGGAAACAAGTAAGAGCCATGGAGATTCTCAGGGAAAAGCGTATAGGGTGAATCAGAGGATGCTGGCACAACGAAGGCAGGAACACGCCACACCCTCGAACGGACAGCTTGTCATGCCAGCTTGTCATGCCAGTTGTCTGCCGGAAGACATACAGCACACCCATGTTGTAGATACGGCACTGGCATTTACTTGTCCGCATCGGGCGCCCGCATGGGACGGTATAGGGGCTGTGGTTTGACTTTGGGAGCAGGGCATTTCGGTAGCGAAGATTGTGTGATAGTTGCGGAGTGGCGGGAGCACCGTGTCGGAACCAAAGCTGGCACGATCAAGACCGTGAAAGTCCGGCGCTTGGACTCAGAGCTGCCCTGGCTCATCAACAGGCGGACACGGTTGGGCGTCGTTCGCGCCACACTCCCTCAAGGCCTGCTTTAAGAGTTCCAGGCCTTCGCAGAGCAGTTGGAGCAGGAGTTCTCCACTATGGTCTCGCAGAAGTGCTCCGGAGGAGCAGCGGGCCTAGGAGAAAACGGAGAAGGGCCGAGGCCTCCCTGGGGTGCCTGCCACATCATGCTGGTACAGTCGCGTGTCTACTCACCCCCATGTGGATCATGATGATCGTGGCCTGGGGTTTGTGGTAGTTCTTCGTTCCGGGGCCGGCGGCGACTTGTGTTGCCAGTTGCCCGAAGGCCAGGACAAATACGGTTCCTTGCCTTCCAACACCGGACGCATGTTGGTGTCTTATGCTGACTGTAAAATCATGCCGGCGAAGTACAACGTGCGTAAGGATTTGAAGCACAGGTGCGGCTTGGCACAACAGGCAGCAGCGAGCAGATCTCGGACGTCGGGGCCAAGCAAGACTCCCGAACCTCGCGCAGATTCCGAAAGTGATTTGCTCCTGCTCCAGCATGTGGGTGTGACCAAAGCAGCGACAAGAAAGGCGAGGAAACACTTTCAGCAAAAGGGTTGAAACTTGAAAACCAATCGAACGTTCAGTGTGATGCAGTGGTCTTCGCTGCAAAGTGTGAGGGTTCAGGAATTTAAGGATTGTCTCGTACCAAGTTGGGCCTGAAGCTTGGAGCCGCGAAGTGGCCGGTCTCGCATCTCAGTCATGAGTACTGTCTTGTGTGTCAAGCTGGGCAGTAAAGGCAGCAGCCGAGTCCCTTGTGGAAAAGGGTTTAGGGCTCTGATCTTCTGTAAGCTCGGACATTCAGGCGATTGCACAAGTCCTGATGCAAAAAAGGGCGGTATAAGGGTCAGCTGAATTGCAGTTTCGAGAGAGATAGAGAGAGATAGATAGGTAAATAGATAGATAGATAGATAGATTGTTCAGCCAAGCCCGATCACCCTGGAACCCAAGCTTCAGAGAGCTGAAGCATAGATGCTTGAAGCCCTAAAGCCTTAAGCCCAAAACCCTGAAGCCCTAAGGGCCAAAACAAAGGGAGCTTTGACGCGCGAAACTTAGCAGGTGCAAGATGATCCAAGAGGCTGCCTTGGCCTGAGGAAGGTGCAGATGTCACAATGTGTCTTCGAGCATTTTACGTAGAAGTCGGGGCGCTTGCAGTGCGGGCTGAGGATTTTCAGGGCCTGGGGCGTTCAGGCTTTGGGCGTCTTGTTTACAGAGACCTCGGGTTCTGAAAAATTGTGGCTGAGGGGCATCCGAGCTTTCAGGCTTCAAGAGCTTAAACTTTGCAGACGGCTGTTGCTCGTGCGCTGAGGCATCCAGTTTAAAGCCGCAATCCCCGGGCTCGAAGATTGGGATTCAGGGTGGGCTACGCAATGGCCGCTGGTGGCTCTGAGGGCTGAAGCCGAGGGATGAGAGGTATCGCAGCCGGCGCCAGCCCCTGAATCTGAACGCATCAATGCCAAGCCATCGAACCTACTGAAGCGCGTGGGTTCCTGCACCACACTCACTAGCCACTAGACAGACTTCTCACCGAGAAAGAGAGGGGGAGGGAGAGAGAGAGAGAGAGAGAAAGAGAGCCTATTAAGTTTGGGAGAAGCAGAGCGCGAGTCGAGAGAGAGTGAGAGAGACAGACGGAGAGAGACGGAGAGACGCAGAGGGAGAGAGAGAGGGCGAGAGAGAGAGGGATCGAGAAACTGAAAGAGAGCATGAACGCAGAATTTGGGGTCCACCTGAACCGACACGCGCAGCAAGCACGCCATCGTACGGATAGATTATAAATCCCCATACCCTACATGCTAAATCATTTTCAGTCGAACCTCCTAAACTACTTCCGTACTTCTACATCCTTGCACCCCTGAACCCTAGCGCTAAACCGGACAAAAACAACCCGAAGAAGCTACTGGCGCAGAGTCGAGAATCCTAGTTGTCAGCTGTCCTTCGTAAGCCACAACCTCATGAAGCCTGAGAAAGCCATTAGTTTGGGGTTGGGGGCTTCGGGTGCATGATTTGGTTTGGGCTTCAATCTTTTTTTGTCAAGCCTCGGCCTTGGCATCCTGGGACGGTTCTGCTTCTATCAGACTTAGGGCCTGGCTACTCAGCACGTAGTGTTGGTTTTCTTCCAGGTCTAGGATTCCATTGTTAAAACTTAATAAGCTTGTATGCTTTAAGATTAAGTGTTGTCGGTTGTAGTCTGTACAGGGTATTACAGGTGTGGATGGCAGCCCAAGCTACCTGGCCAGGTATCTGTAGATGGCGTTCTACTAAACTCCATCTGAAACTAAGCCCGAAGGCCGAAAGCGATAAGTCCTTTAGGCGTTAAGGCTTAAAGGGTTTAGGGTTTAGGGCTTAGGGAGTCCTTCAGGAGTTAAGGTTTAGGCTAAGGGTTTTGTGCTGCGCGGCTTGGTCTGGCATGCTAGGATTTTGGATTTTGGATTATGTTCGGCTCGAACTTTCCGACTGATGGTTCTGGCTTGGGATTCAGGGCGAGAGTTTAGGACATGCACTTTGCGAAGCAATGTGAAGTTCTGTAGTTCACGGTGTAGCCAGGCCATATAGCTGATTCTGCTAGCGGTGAAGTGTCGCTTGCTCAAACAACAGCACTCGAACGGATGAGTTGGGGCTTTGAAGAGCACCTCTGTGGCAAAGCCTTCCAACTCACGCCATCAGCAACCTGCCCACACACCACCTTAAAGGGTTGAGTCTGGACATTTCGGGTTTTGTATTCGTACAAGGAGTTGAGAAGTGCAGCTGCCGAGCTCCGCCCGACTGCATCTAATGGGTGCGATGCGGGCCTTTTCGGCACAAGTGATGAGAGGTGCTGCTTCCAGCAACCAGTAGTCATCTTAGTTGATAGCTGCTAGCCGTGGCCAGACGATCATGGCAATTCGAGGCCCCTCCTGTTCTGGTGCTCGCGCATGCTAGTACTCGTCTGCGTGGTATTTCTGATGATGATAATAATGGCAATAGCAGCAATAGGCAAATCGAACATAGTGTCGCTGAAGCCTGCCCCACCGCGAACACTATCATATACGCCAAGTGTGTTGTAGGCAGTAGTGCTGTGGAGGCTGTAAGAGATCGGTTCATTGTCAGGGTTATGCTTTTCGGAGGTTTCGGGCCCTTCGCCGCCCACATATTGCGGTTGTGGAGTGTCGCAAGGTGTTTGGGGCTCAGGGTCTAGATGCCTGCGCTAAATGGAGCCGCGCTTCGCGCTAAACTTCAAGCCTCGGCAAGCCCTAGCTATCCCGGCGAAACTTGTAAACCTGCAGCAGGCTTCTGAAGAATAGAGGCTGGTTTGTGGAGGCTTCCGACCTCCTTTGCACTCAATTCGGGGTAAAGCTGAGTCCATATGAATGTCAGTTTCAGGGCTTACAGCTTCAGAGGGCGAGAGCTTCTGAGCGATAGAAGCCTTACTACTTACATATGTATTGTTAAGGTCCCCTTCCAATAATTGCATGAATCCCCCCAAACCCTACTTTTAAGTCTCAAGAAAGTAGCCTGTCGACCCCAGTCGAAGCTGCGACCTCCCTGGTATGGCTCTGTAGGTTCTACCCAGATGCACAGGGCTCTGGTACCACGGTGGAAGGGGTTCTAGGAGTTCTAGGACGCTAGAAACTAACGGTAGTCCTCTAAAGTATGGTCCCTTTTCGGGCCCCCTTTCAAGTATCAGGGTACCACAGTTTCGAGTACTACCCCTGCAGAGGACGGAGGCGGGTTCAGGCCTCCACCTGTCAACTTCACAGGAGCTTGAAGAACGAGTACTACATGTTCCGTACACATGATGTTCCCTCTTGCCCTCAATAATGATAATGATCATAAAGCCGAAATCCGACTCCATGTTTTGAGGCTGTTTGGCATCTCAAAAGCCAATTGTGTTCACGAAGTCGCGAAGGCATGCATTATGCCTCCATGACATCCCCGTCTTGATATCGAGGTGGTCCATGCTATACCAGCTCGAATATCTGCGCGTATGAAGGCGGAACGGCGGCAAGGGGCCTGTATAGGGAGGGAAGCCAGGTTCTTGCGCAGTATTTTGCATGCAGGTTTGTGCCGTCCAGCTCAAAAACCGGAAGCCTTGCTACTAGTAGGACAGTAGTGAACGAAGCAATGCAGATGAAGGGGTTCAGAAACTATCCGGGCGCTTTCAGACCTCAACCGTGCACGCAGCTTGAGAGCTTTGCTGAAGCCGTCAAATCGCAGCCCAGATTTAGATCTAAGGTTTCGAGGCTGGGGAAAAGCGTGGCGAATTCCAATTCCTGAAGCTCACAGTGGGGAGTCGTGAAGCTTGAGATAAGCCCGGGCTCCCAAAGACGCTCTGTAATCCGGAGCATTTCGCCATGGAGCATCGACAGGCCACCGAGACCATGCTGTACGAGAAGGGCGGCAGGTTGGGTCCTAAGCTTGACCTCCTTCGCAGGGTCCTAGACCCCTAAACAGAAAGTATCAGCGAAGTAGGTAGGGTTCCAGGTTAGGGGCCCCTAGTTTTCTGAAACTACCCGAACATATCTACTTGCATGCGGCTTTCTTCTTGTTGTACGTGGGGCCTAGTCACAAGGAACGTGGTTCAGCATGCGAGCAGTCGCTGAGCATCATGGGGGGCAGGGTCTCCTGCTCTTTCGTGTGCTGAGTTCCCAGGCGCCACTGCGCTACACCGAGCTGTGCCGATTTTTTCAAGTGGCTCAGCTGCTACGGCAAGTTGGGCGTTAGGTTTCGGTGTTGGGCTTCCGGTTCTCTTTGAATCAAAGAGATGGGCGTGGCGACCATCTGAAAACTAGAGTTCTCGAGTGTTTTCTTTTCGGGCCTTGCACCTTCCAATCTAAGCACTGCTTGAAGATCCTTGCCAAGATCTTCAACCTCGACTTTGACCCAACCGCTGGAAGCCCCAATTTGACCACTTAGCGGGGCAAGCATTCCGGATGAGAATCCTTTCAACTTCAAGTTACGGCAGATGGCCTTAGGACCGTTAGCTGTAATGGCCGCCGTGTCAACATCGCCTATCCCCCGAAGGGATCCCAACTCCGTCTTGAAATGTCTTGAACACCCAGGCTCCCAGACCGTAAGCAGCCACATCTTCAACAGCCCCTGATCCCCAAGCCCTGAACACTGAACCCGAAGCCCTAAACCCCAGAACCCCATACTAATTAAACAGCTCATAGCGCGCTCAACCCCAAACCTCGGAGCCTCAAAATGCGTAGGCCCCCAAACCAGTCTTTTGAGGTGCAAAGTGTCAAAGTGCTCAGGAAATCCCGTCTTTCACTTTTCGAGGTGACAGAGTCCGCGCCATGGGCCACATATTTCTCAACTTTCCCTCCGAGCACCTGAATACCAAACACTAACCCCCGGTTGAAGCGATCAGGCTTTTGAGCGATCAGGCTTTTGAGTATCTCCACATGCCCCGCGAACTACTTTATGCCAAACCCAAAGGGTCCTATGTACTGTTATGGGGGATACTTCCCTTAATCATAATAGCAATTCCTAATATAGAAACCCTACATTCTACTATATAGGTACATTGGACCCTTGGGGCAAAGCCTCGCAGCAAGCCCAAGCGCACACCTCGACACCGCGAGGCTTCAAACCCGAAAGCATGGATGCCCCCAGGCCGCCCGAAACAAAAAAGCCCAAACCCTGTAACCCTATCATGTAGGGGCCTAAATGATTACCTATATTATTTTGGGGGGGCTCCTTATCAGAATTATAGTATAAAGGGCCCTACATTAAGGCCCTATCAGCCCTACGAGCCCTCTGAGCTTGACAGCCTGATACAAGATGCATCAAGGCAGGGCGCTGCAAGCGCGGTGGCAACTGCAACTTCGCCCACTACCAGCCACTCTTCCATTCAGTGCCCACGGTTGAGGGTTTGTAGGGTTTTAGGGGCAAGGCCTCATGCAAACCCTAAACCCAAGTGGAGCTTGACTGTGCTGAAACCTCATACGCCATCTAATGCCATTTAACTCACTGACCGCCGCTACAACCTGACTAAAACTTCACTGTGGAAAGGTTTCACGTTTCACGGGTTTGTTAGCTAGGACCGGCCGCCAGTCTTTTCGATTGTTTTCAGAACCTCGGAGATCGGGACAGGGGGTGAAATTAAATGATTTCTGTGACCAAGCCGTGGTTCATGTAAATTTTCCGAGGGCTTTAAGGGTTTGCCACATGGCAACACCCAGATCCAGATAGGATCCAAGCCAGCAGGCTCAAGGCGTTTGAGCACCAACCCCGGGATTCGCACGGTTTTCTTTCTCTTACATAGAAAACTGAAATCACCCCAAATCCAAAAGAACTATATAGTCTCAAACTGAAGCCTTTCAACCAATGACAAGTGACATGTCGATGTGCTGGTCAGTCGACGAGCAGTGAGGAAGGATCTAAGAAGTGAGAGGGAACGACTTCTTCGAGCAGCAACCTCTTGAATCAAGCATCCTGCAATAGTTCTCATGACGTGGTTGTCGTGATGCATGCCACGAATGACACGGAGATGCTTGGGCATCCTGCTTCAAAGCTTCCCTGTACCACCCGTCTGTGCCACGCGCAGGGACAACACCAACCAATGAACCCTCCGTCGCGGCGCAAGGTCAGAGCTTCGACCGAAGCCCACCCTCCACCGCACAAAGCTCTGTGACCTCTTCATGAGCACAGGCGTGGGCGCAATGTTCGCTCTACAGATATACGCAGACTGACATACATGACATAAAATCACATGAATTGCGTTGTCAAGAATCCCTCCTATGAGGCGCCAACATGATATGCTCGAGTTTACGCGTCCTTTTGATCTTCGAAGTGCATATGTATGTATACGTATATATATATATATGTGTGTGTGTGTGTATTTATATATATATATATGGTTTCGAATGAAGACCCACGGACATGGAAGGAATGGCATTCCTTTACCACCTGGATGTAGTTGCTTCCAAGAGCGTATCTGTTTACACAAGAGTGGCCCATGCGTCCACAGCTCGTCTTACACCAGTTTACAGGATATCAGAACAAACTTTTAGCCTTAATAGCGTCTTATAATATGTTTTGCTGCAGTTCAGGGCCTCCGCTTCGTGTCCCTCCGTCCTCCTGTAAGGAGTCCAGAGCCACCTGATACTTCACCACAGACCGGTTCAACTTTAAGCCCTAAAGTCTGATAAGGCCCTTTAACAAGAAATCGTGTTGTTATATGGTTTTGTTCGGGTTTTTACAGCAGCCGAGACCACAAACCGCAGCCTGTAGCTCCCCCAAAAACCGCAAGACTATGCCATAGGACATAGGTTTACAGACTCAGAGGCTTAAAGACTCAGAACAAGGCTTCGCTCAAAAGCCGCTCGACCGACAGCTGGACGATTCGTAGGGTGCAAGATCCAAGGTTCAGGGTCAAGTTTGCATGGATAAATATAAGTGTATATATAGGTATATACAGAGAGAGAGAGAGAGAGAGTTTTAGTGTCCAGGGTTTTGTTGCAAAGTTTGGGGCCTTGACATCCACGGCCAAAGGCTGTGCAGACTGCTTCGGGTGCGTGGTGGATTAGGGTGGTTTCGGGCTGCAGGCAGGGACTGCTTATAACTCAGCCTTCTAGCTTGGTTCAGGGATCAGGTGATTGGGATTCAATTCGGGCTTGTGGCACTTGTAGAGTCTAGGGCTCGCGGTGCAGTTCTGCGCCAGGCACTTGCAAGTTCGGTGCCACGTGCAACCACGCCCATGGCGGGGCCCCCGATGAACGGATGATGTAGACTTGGAGACTTCAGGATTCACGGTGGCTTTGGGGCTGATTTAGGGACTACAGGAATGGGAGGACAGGTGTGGACCGAGTCCACATGAGATAGACCGAATCGTAAACCACCAGCATGCGACCTTCAGTAATGGCAACGGTGGCTCATGTAATCTCATGTATACGTATGAAAACGCGCACAGACGCGCACGCACACACGCACACACGCAGCCGAGAGCCTGAAGCCTCAACCGCCTCAACCCCTTCCCTGAAACCAGTGAAGCCAGACGGCAATTCTATGAAGCCTGTCGATTGCTCCTTTCAGCCTTCGGAGTTGTTGAGTTCAGAAGGACTTCGGTGCTTTCCGTAACCCCCGAACTGCGTTCTTTTGCGATTTTGCTTCGCCTGTTCGTGCATGGTGTTCCTCCTCATAGGGGATGCCGGCCCTTGAGACATACGGGGTTCCTCTGTTTGCCTTACCTATAGTCTCCATTGTAGTTCCTTTTCTTGGTTTAACCAATTATATATTAGGGATTCTATAAGGTATGCCCAAAAAGGAACTACAATGGAGACTATAGGCCTACTGCAAGTCCTTAACCCTTATGATAAGGATCCTATTATTTAGGGTACTATATTAGGGTCCCCTATTTTCGGAAACCCCCATACGGGTTTTCCTCTGTTTGCCTTAAGCCCAAGAAACCTTACAAACCGAGGTGAACACGAGCTTCGTCGGCCGGAGGTCACGGGGTGGTTGGGCCGGAGGGAGAGTCAGCTAGAGGGATTAGTTGAAAAGCTCCTATACCCTAAGGGTCCATGTACCCAAATAGTATATACTTTGGCTCCAAAGTACCTATATAGGGACTACATTGAAGCCAAAGTATATACTATTTGGGTACATGGACCCTTAGGGATAGGGAATGGCCCATGATGTGTCCAACAAGCTAAAGATTTTTTCGCACAGCAGCAGGGCCTCTTTCAATCTCCTCCTGCCCTGACCAGGGCGGGCTTCCCCTGCTCATCTCACCCTTTCCCAGAGAGCTTTCTCCCGGCCTATAGGGTTTAGGGTTTAGGGTAGATGCGGCCTCTGCTTGGCAAGTACCACTGTTGACGTCAGCCCTTCCCGGGATGAAGAGCCAGCTCATGGGCTCGACATCGCCTGCAGTAGTCCGTTCGAGGCTGAGGAAAACGATGCACCAAGAACTCTAAACTCATGTAGAAGCTTGCCCTAAGGGTCCATGTACTCATATAGCATATACATGGGCCCAAGTACCTATATAGGGACTACATGAAGGCCGATGTATATACTATATGAGCACATGGACCCTTAGGGCTGCATGTCTGGACACATGGCAGGGAGCGCCGCCACCAACTCCGCAGAAAGCCAACACCCGCAACACCACGTCGGCAGTTGTGACAGTTGAGCCTGCATTCTCCGAGACTGGCTGGCATTAATACGCGATGGTGGTTGAAACTTCAACCCAACCCCAAAGCTGAAAGCTTACAAGCCCAGCGCCAAAGTTTCGCACACTCCCCCATAGGCAACCCTTTCTAGACGTTCCCAAATCCTTTTTAGACGTTCCGATTCTCAGTTAGGTGGCACGTTTGGGGTCGGCGGTGCACCAGCTTAAGATCAGGGGACGTCGGATTTTGCAGTGTCATGGGTTGATATTGGGCAGGGCTTCGGGTTCACGCCGTAAGTGTCGAGGCGGCCTTTTTGAGAAAAGTTGGGATTGGTTGGGATTTGAAATGCAAGTTTTCCAAGGCCTGGGGCGCCGAGCTGGTTACATGCACGGGTATGACGGGTATGGCAGTCGATGTCGAAAGCACAAACGAGCGGGAGAGATGTCAGTAGGTGGTACTGTAGACCTGGTAAGAAGGGGCAAGCTTCTGCAGTACAACTGGTAATCGTAGCAAACAGCTGTTACGACGAACAGAGCATCGCATGCAGTAGCTACTGCCGTAGAGGAAATAGTATCTTAAGATCTGAGCAGGGCGAAAAGTAGCAGCAGCCATAGTAGTAGCAACGGCAGTTAAGACAAGGATACTTTCAAAGTACTCGCAGTACTGCTGATATCAGCAGCGGCGGACTCATCAGGGCAGACGAGATGGCATTCGTGGCGAAGACTGTCATTAGTGCTGATGCTGGAAATACTACTACGACTACTATTACTGCAACTACTACTACTACTACTACTACTACTACTCCTCCTCCTCCTACTACTACTACTACTACTACTACTACTACTGCACCGCTACTGCTGATGCTGCTGCTACTGCTACTGCTACTGCTACTGCTGCTGCTACTGCTGCTGCTGCTGCTGCCGCCGCCGCCGCTGCTGCTGCTGCTGCTGCTACTGCGACTGCTGCTGCTACCAGCACTACTGCTACTTCTACTTCTACTTCTTCTACTATTGTTACTACTACTGACTGCTGCTATGACGGCGACGACCAACGACGACCAGTTCAGCGACCACCTGGAGGACGACGATGACAACTACCGGCCATGGTGCTCATTTCGAGCATTGTGCCAGTCATTTTCGGGGCTGCTGCTAGATGCTGCTAGTTTTGTTCAAAAACACGGCGAACTGGTCTTCACTGCTAGTTCCTTTCTGTACTATTGAGCCTTTCGATTGCACAAGTAGAAATGCGGAAATACTGGCATAATCGACGACTGTCATCGTCACTACGATTCCTGCTGCCTGTAGCTAATTAACTTACCTTTACATTACGCACTCTCGGACATAAGCGTAAGCCGTTAGCCTCCCAAAAAGCTGACCTGGCAATCTTCTTGAGCCCAGGCGTTACCCGAGCCTACCACTGGTCTGATGTTGGCAGAGACCGTTCAGGACAGAAGTCTCCGGTGCACGTGGTTTACAGGCTTACGGTTGAGACTGCCCCGACCTCTGGGAGGCTTCTGCGCTTCTCTGCTGTGTGTAACCGTGACATAGCAACCCCGAGCAAGAACATCATAACTTCAGGTGCATCGGACATGACTTCCGAATTGTAGGATTAACATGGCCAATCAAGCATCACTGAACTCTTAGTCGCTAACACATCTGCACTGGCTTGCAGCTGTTGGGATGCTGGGGCTGTTGATGTTGAATCCTTTTGTGTAGCAGCTGTCTCGATCTTCTCGAAGCTTGAAAGGCCCCCTAAATCCTAAACCCTAATGTAGGGGCCTAAATAATTACCTACACTATTTGGGGGGGGGGGGGTCCTTATCAGAACTATAGTATAATGGGCCCCAAAACCCTTATTCGAACTAATAAGGCCCCCCATACTAAACCCATGGACTTCATAGCTCCGGAGCAGGAAGCCCGAAAGCGCAAGAAGCCTCGGAAGGTTTCAGGGACGGTTTAGGGTTTAGGGTTTAGGGTGGTTATGTTAGTGAACAGCTGTCATTGTCCTGATTCTCTTCCGTCTTCCGTGCCGTGGTGTGATGAGACGTCTGTGTTTTTTGGGTCATGACTCTTTTCGAAGTTAATCTGAACCCTAAACCCTAAACCCTAAACCCTAAACCTAAACCCTAAACCCTAAACCCTAAACCCTAACCCGGGAGATTTCTATCGGCTCCAGGGGATTGGAGCTTCCGTCCGGATTCGCAAAGAGGTTTGGTGTCTGGGTCTTTAGGGCCAGGGCAGTGGTTTTGAGCTCAGGTGATGCAGATGGCGACGATTCGAAAGGGGCCCAGGTTTTTTTCAGTTCCAAATAATTTTAAGGCTGCGATGTTGGGTGAGGCTGGGGTTCAGACGTCATGACAACCGTGAACTTTTGGCTTTCCAGTGTTGTAGCATCTGACGAAAAGTGGCCTTCTGGCAGAAATGGCTAGCCGGACAGCAGGCGTTCTGGCACAGATAGCAAAGCACATGTGCAAGACGTCTACGGCAACCGTAACCCTACACTCAAAGCTATACGGCCTTGTGGGAGCCAAAACAGTCAACCCAACACTGTTTTGGAGATTTCCTTTTCCTGTTCTATCCAGGATGCTTTGTTGCCGTCTCTTACTTGGGAAGCCAATGATGCAAAGTGGCGTGATGAGAACCCGGTCACGCTCGGACCTCATCAGTCTGTAGGGAAATTTCCAGGGAGTGACTGCTCCGTCTCAGTTGTCGGTGTTTCTAGAGTGCAGAAGGTTGTTTTCGGAGTTGAGGCTTCTGATTCATGTTTGTCGGCAGTGGGCTCAGAATTGGTTGTTAGTTGTGGATTGCGAACTCGGGAACAACTCGATGTCTTGTTCTTGGCTTGGGCTTCAGTATTTAGTTCGATTTCGTCACCCTAGAACTGCGCCCTGTTAACATCCTCAGGTCCCAACTCCTGCACCCAAGCCTGAAGTAAGCCCTGGCTCTTAACCCTACATCTTGGCGCGAAGATATGGACCCTAAATCTCAGGCTGCTGACTGTTTAGTCAGGGATGGTCGCTTAGAGCTAGTTCTGGGCGAAACAGGTTCTTCGCTGAAATGCATGCGGGTTCCTTGGCGGATGGTCATCATATGAAACAGGTTGCCAGCGCGTAGTAAGTCTTAGACACTTCAGGATCCGTTCACTGTAGTAGTGTTTCATGTTGGTGACTCACCACACCAGAGCGATCGACTTGCCCGTAGGGTGCATTCATCTGCGGTAAGGTCCTCAGCTACCAAAACCTTAACACACTATCCCAAACGCCAAACCCAGAAGCAATCCCTGCAGCATGCCAAGAATTCGGAAATCAACGCCCTAGAAGCCCACTCCAAACCCTGGAAAAAACTTGAACCTCACCCCAGCCCAAAGGGCAAGTGACGACTCCCCAGGCTTCTCCACCGATTGATGAATGAGAGCGCTCCCATCTACGACGCCGGTGCTGCAACAAGCTAAACCTCTATAGACATATATAATATATAAAAAGCAAAAAATGGACATGTATGTTTGTTTCTTCATGTTGTCATTATTTGGTTTATTTTTCATTATTGACTCCTTTACATACGCTCTTATACTGTTGCATGTATGTATGTATGTATGTACGTACATACATAGGTTTGTATGTATGTGGTGTATGCATGTATGTATGTATGTATGTATGTATGTATACACATACATACGTGCATGCGTACATACATACATACATGCATGCATGCATGCATGCATGCATGCATACATACGTACATACATACATACATACATACATACATAGATACATACATACATACCTACGTACGTACGCACAAACATACATGCATACATGCATACATATGCCAGCTGCAACCTTAACCTGAAACCCCCAACCCAGAACCCTACACTCCTATACCCTGCGCATCCCTGCGCTGAAGCCTGATGATTGACATTGCGATGCCCAAACCCGAGCACTGCAGCTAAGGACAAGAAGACCCAGTTCCTCATTTCGGTGCGAAACAGTTTGAGCCTCGGGATGCCGTGTCTTGGGACTAGGAACTGTACTCTAGCTAGCGTGGAGTGTATAGCATGAGATGCTGCTTCAGGTTCAAGGGTTTAAAGTTAGGGATTTTTGGGTTTCGGGCGTTGTTGGGCTGAAAAGCTACGGGTTCTGGTGTCTTTGCCTTTCGTTTCAGGTTTCCGAGCACCAAACCCCCTGAGTTCGAGCCCTTACGTCTGCTCCTGACCAACAAGGGATGCTAGCCGCTAGTTACTAGCCTCTAGCCTCCGGGTTCAAAAGATGCGCCCAAAGATATCCTATATACCTTCAAGCCATTTACGCAGAGACGCGTGCGCCCCCGTATTGTGGTGCAAGGAAGGCCCCCAGCGCTTCAACAGGCCAACCACGAAGAGCACCTGGCCCATCTCATCGTCAACACCACAAGGAAAGTCACAAAAGCCCCAACTGCTAAGTCAGAAGCCGTAAGCCCCCCACCTGCCCGGACACCGTGAACAACTCTCGGCTATTGGCCATGACAAGTCCAGATCTACGACTAAGATTTCCGAGGCTTTCTGCATTTCGAGGACAACGCGGGAAGAAGGGGGGGTGTTCCAAGGGATAGGGTAGTTCTCTAAGTGAGTCAGGATACTGTTGTTGTTCGAGACAGGATGACTGCCTGAAACTCTGATCAAGCCTAAGTTCGAGACACACGGTAAGACCTCGCGTGTTGCAGAATTCCAGACTCGGGGTCCCGCGGACGGATTGGGGGATTGTAGATGGCTGCAGGCTTCGGGATTTCGGGCCTTTGGGGTTTAGTATGATCCACTCGGCTCCCGGCTACTATCCCCCCCACATCATTGGCGGCTGCGGCTTTGCGAAAACAACGAAGTGATCATCATTTTGCTGGCTCCGTTGGGGGATTCCCAGGGATCTGTATTCAAGAGTGCCAAGCTGGACCCCAAAGACTCTTCCAGTGTCGAGGTGCTTGAGCCCAAGGTAAGTGGACGCATTTGCCGGCTTTTGTAATCAAGGGGTCGTACACGTTCAAGGCTTCTGGCTGGAAGTTTCCAGAAAACAGGGAACCAATGTAAAATTGGAGATGTTCATACAAAGGGCGAGGGCTCTCGGGGTTATGGATATCTGTAGGGTTGAGGTATGAGAAACTGTGGATCTGGAGCTCTGGAATAGGAGACCAAGGCACAATGCCCCACAAGCTGGTAGCGTGGGAGAGCTGAAGACTTAGTCATGGAGCTCCATTCAGGCCCCCGACTACTTCTAGTAGACTCTATGCTCCAACCCTTCAGGCTGTCATGATTACTTTTGAAAGCAACAACAATAGCAAGGTCCCTGTTTCTGGGTTTCAATCAGACGGCGGACAGTCGTCACTTTTAGGTTTAAACCCTTTTTATCCCTAGCCTAGGGCCTAGTGTTGAGAGCCTTCTCACGACGGAAAGAATCATGCACCCGCCAGAGGGCAAACCCGAAATACTAAACCCTGAACCCTGCCAGGAGGAGGGTGAGTCAGCATACGCTACGAGGTCGAGCTTGACAAGGTCTAGCTCCAGCTACCTCTAAGGCCCGGCGACATCGCTGAAGCCGAAAACACTTATTGAGTGTTTGGGTGGCGTTTAGTGGTTTAGGATTAGGGTTCAGGGTTTGAGTTGCTGTTCGTGGTTACTACTACTACTACTACTACTACTACTGCTACTACTACTGCTACTACTACTACTACTACTACTACTACTACTACTACTACCCGTAGGGGTTTGGTTCGGTGACGGGTTCGCGGCTGCGAGCACTTGCCTCAATCAAGTGCTCGTTTTTGCTACTGCTTTTTTGAGAACCGATAACCATGAACCGCAAGCACTTAACATAATAACTTGACAATGAGTCGACTTCTGTGGCAAGGAGTAGATGCGTGTTGCTTGTTGGCGTTTTGCACACCGGAGTGTTGTTGCACAAGTTTTGGGGCTTGGTTGCCTCCAACAGAACAAGCTGAAGCAACCGGCTTCCAAGACCGGTAATCCGAGTACGACAGTCGGGTTTGAGGTTGGGGTCTGGGTTTGGGCGGACTGCCTATAGGGCCTCTGCTTGGGGTTTGCCAGTTTCGGATCCTTGTTGTGACTTGGTCCAATGTTTTATCACCTGTAGCCCGTGGTGTAGACGAACCTGAAACAAGGTGCGGTGGTAGTTGTCTTCGTCTTCGTCGTCGTCGTCGTAGCCACACGAAGGAGGAACACCCTAGGAGAATGACACCAATTGCAACTGCCCTGTTGGCTCTGCAGGGCTATAGTATTTCGAAACAACACCTTGTCCATCTCGACGTCGTGATATCCGCGGCGCTGCGCTTTCATTGTTGGCAAAGAGTAGTTCTCCCGCTCATCTGTTTGCAGAAAAATGATCCGCAAAGAGACCATATGTCTAGTAGAGATGTGAGACAGGAATATAAGCGTAAGAAGCTCGCAATGCAAAACGCCCGCTCAGTTGGTGGAACTGCGAGCATACTCCCCAAGGACCTCCGTGCTCTGGGCTCAACAATTCGTCTTACTCCCGCCCTCTGCCTCCTCCGTTCACCGTTCACCAAGCAAGACCATCGTGGCCAATCATGGCATCCTCCTTTGTTCGGAACTCGACGGCCTCCTAGAAGACCACCAGCGAATTTGGATTCAGGATCGGGGTGTGGGTTCGCAGTATCCCTAAGGGTCCATGTACTCATATAGCATATACATGGGCCCTAAAGTACCATAAAGGGACTACATGAAGGCCAATGTATATACTATATGAGCACATGGACCCTCAGGCAGGGATTGCAGTCTTCTGTATTCAGTACTTGCTGCAGCTGGCGAGGTCACTGAGGATGCCGTGATGGCACAGAGGCAACACTCATCAACGCAGCAGACGGCGCCAGGAGGGCCAAGAGCTTTACGTCCAAGGGCTTTCGGATTGAGTGGGATGTTCTACGCTTCTACACTTATTAGGCTTTATCCGTAAATTCCCAAACCCTACAAGCACCACACCAACATCTGCAACAATAGCTGGCATCGAATACGCGTGAAACCAGCGCTACGCGGCGCCTGCATGATTTGAAACATCCTAAAACTCCTGTCAAAGCCCGATAAGCCTTACAGTGCTAAACGCTACATTTGGGGAAGATAGGAGTCTTGGTTGTCTGTTGGGCTCCAGTTGTGGAGTCTTTGCTTAGGGTAGCTCCCACATCCCGTTCACAGCTGGGGACGTGTGATGCAGCACCTTTCTTAGCTTCAAAGTTGATCTGTGGGGTGGGTGAGCTTAGTTAGGTTCAAGTTTGGGCTGGCCGGTACCTTTGGATGTGCTTCCTTTCTTATAGTCTTCTGGATTTAGGGCTCGCGGGGTTTAAATGGGGAAAACCATCTCATGGAAGAGCTCTTGCACAGCAAACAAGGTCATCAACGGAGGGAGCTACGTTCAACGGGCCAGGTAGCGAGGTAGGTTTTCGGGCAGGCTCTGGGTCTTGTGATTGGATTGATAATGAGTTGGGTCATTCCAGTTCAGAGGTTTTGGCCGCTCGGGCTATGGGGTTCATTCTTCGGTGGTAGAGGGTAGACACAAGAGCACGTTGACGTTTAAAGGTTTAGGAACTGCAAGGCTTAAGACAGCGATGTGGGCCCGGGATTGGGGTTATCAACTCGGACATTGCAGGGTGTTGGGATTGAGGAACTCCAGCGCTTTATGTGATTTCTGCTGCAGCACTGACCAGCTCATGAGCATTGGCAAGAGTCGCGCTCGTGTGCTGGTGACGATGGAAGCTCTTCAAATGCTACGGCGGAAAGTCAGTTGTTTTTGAAACGCCTAGAGGTAAATACCCTGAACACCAAACTCGAAGTAGTAGGCTGACTCAGATGGCAGCAGCCAATGTGGCGCCCTCTTGAACGGAGCCCACCAGAACATTGGTAACACAACCAGACATGACCTGAAAGATAGCCCCCCCCAGGTACAGTACTATCAAAGTAGCAATATTCGCACTAGACTTGCAAGTGTTTCCAGGCATTAGGATTGGTGTGATTTCGGCTGCGTTTGTGTTTCAACGGAGCGCCAGGCATTGAATGCACAAGCAAGAGCCCTAGGAACAGTAACAGTCCTCGTTGTAGCAGAGTAAGACCAGCACATCACAAAGGGTCGCTGTATGAAAGAGGGCGGGCGAAAGCTCTTCGGCTACGGCTACTACATGGCAGCGATTTCAGTAAGCTGGCTGGGCCGTAGAGTGTTGCTTTGCTGGTAGTGGTGGTCGTCATGGTAGTTGTGCTAGTGGTAGTGGAGTAGTGCCAGCAGTTGTGGGAGTAGTTGCAGCAAAGCCGGCGCTCCGGCTGCTCATTAAACCTCAAATCCCAACTTCTGCATCCTTATCTTATATTTTCGCAGAAGGGAACTAAGTTGAACATCCCAACCCCAAGAAAGTCCGGGACAACAAGATTCGCATTGTAGAGGACGCCCCTAAGACTTAGTCACCACATCCTGAAATAGAACTGGCCGACCCTGCTTGAACGGGTGCACGTTATAGCGGTTTGCGAGTTGGATCGTTGGGGGTTCGGTGGAGCGCTGCCGTATTATAGGGATGTCTATAGGGCTTTCGGGTATAAGTTTCCGCGAAAACATTCAAAGTATAGGAACGAACTCTTTCGTAACCTTTGGGCGCGGACCTGAACCACCCCGACCTCTGGCAGCAATGAGGGAGTTATACCAACCTAGACCTCTGTGGCCACACTGTAGCCCGCTGGTCCCGTTAAGGCTGAAGGCCCACTGAACAAGCTAACAAAGTTTGAGGTTTCCAGCTTTGGAGGTTTTTAAGATTCGGGAGGTCCACGAGATTAGCACCGGCAGAAGGCTTCACAGTCTTTACGGTTGTTTTTCTACGTATGCCTGCCGTGGTGAGCTTCAAAGCTTGTTCTTGAAACAGACGTATGCAATGTTTTGCCCCAGCTCTCCGTGCACCATTTGTGGCCCGACCGGCGAGTAAGTTAGCAAACTGCTGGGTGTCCCGTTAGAAGGCTCTGGGCTCGCACTCCCCGTTAGTTCAAGTATTCCTTCGTAGCCAAAACCAAGGGTTTGGGGATCTGGAGCTGGGGTTCTATATGTGCGGCGTGTGTGTATCATCAATGTGGGAGTTTCCAAAAATTAGGGTACCTTATTTATAATAAGGGTCCTACTATTTAGGGTACTATATTAGGGTCCCTTATTTTCGGAAACTCCTATATGTGCAGCGTGTGTGTATCATCAATGTCGCTGTTGTTATCAGAGTCTTGGGCTCTGCCTCTGCTGCTGCTGCTCTTGCATGGCTACCATGGCATGCTTGCTTCAATCGGTGGAGTAGGGCGTTGGGCATGTGTTGGGTCTTCCGTTTACTGTAATGGCTTGGGGGCGTAAAGTTGAGTGTTAGGGCCACACGGTAGGAAACTCTAGTCACCTGGGATCAAGCGTTTCGGATGTTGTGGTGTCGGCCGTGGGGCTCGTGGTGCGCGGGGCGACCGGTGCACCTTGCCAGAAAGGCAGAAGAGGAATTAGGGTAACGAGGGATGTATTGAGGAGAGGGCACTATGCCATTCCTATGACAAGCACGACAGAATTCAGTTTCCATGCTGGTTTCTGTTACTACTTGTGGGCAGTGCATACGGAACCGCATCACTTGCAAAACAAATGCAAACAAACAAGCAAACAAAAACAAACAAACAAA
>CAJNDV010026669.1:77942-125930 GCA_905221635.1 Symbiodinium sp. CCMP2456 | reverse complement strand
ACACACCACCCACCCACACACACACATACTCGCACGCACACGCCTACACTTGCACACCTACTGTCACCAACTATAGATTTTAAAACCGACCCCAACAATCAAGACGCCAAATGCAGCCGGCATCGGGCCGGAATTATGGCTTACGGTGTTTGACTTTTTGGGGGTTAAGGGGTGAGGGCTGGGGTGGCCTACAGCATGCACCTACTTGTTTTGCTGGAGCATGGGTTGAGTCTTGGAGAGGTGTATTAGAGGGCTTCTAGCCAACTCGCCGGTGCACCGTTTCCTGTGCACTTCCGAAGCAAGCTCTTGCCAGAATTGGAATCTGGCACCCTGCTTGCTGCAGCTGGCCAGTGCTGGCGTCCTCGAGCGCTAATTATGGCATGGACGTCAGGGCCAGCGTGACCTCCATAAGAGGAGGTCCGACAATTTCGGAGGTGACGACTCGTGTGGGGGCGATCAAGCAGGAAGTCCCCGAGAACTGGCAGGCCTAGGCAACTGGCAAGGGCAGTCCCTCCTTGATTCCTGAAAACGGCTCAGTGTTCGAAGTTGGTTTAATCTAATTTATAACCTGGGTTTAGGCCTGAGGCGTCGACCCCTTGAGCCCAGCCAGACTCAGATTTCTGCATGCAGGAAGGATCCTCGTTCTCAGAAGGAGCCGAGGGCCTCGCACCTTCTGCTGGCCGGTCAGTAACAAGACCTGCCTATAGAAAGACGGAAGGGAGCCGTAGAAGTTTGGCATGCCTGCTTCTGACTCCTGTGAAACTTGAGTACCGGTCTGGGGTGTAGAACTCACGGTTGGTATTTAGCGAGTGGCTTTCAACGGCGAGATCTTTCGCAAGACAGAGATTGATTGAACCAGTTCGTTCGCATTATTTGCGTGTGGCCTACCAAACCGTGTGTTGGAGTCTTCTTAAGAAAGCCACAATGATTACCATCTTGTTGTGTGTATCCTTATCTTTCTAACATCAACGAAGTCCATAGACCCTTCATCCGCAAGTCCCTGAAGCCTAGTTCGTTTGGCGGGAATCCTGTGTTTTAGGGTTTATGCCGAAGCCTTACAGCCTTAAACCCTAAACCCTAAACCCCAAACTCGAAACCTGAAACGTACTTAATGTAGGGGCCGAAATACGTACCACTACTCAGGCTTGAGGTGTAATTCTTTTGCTGGACCTTAGCTTTGGGTGCCTGAAGGCTTGGAGCTTCCCAGTTGAAGGTTTGGGGTTTAGGGTTTAGGGTTTAGGCTTTGGGCGATGAGGTTCATCAAAGCTGCTTCAGGAGAGGCACCGCACAGACTCTACCGGGAAACCTGTGTACCGGTCGCACCAAAGCCTATAAAACCACTGGGTTATTAGGGCCCTAAACCCTAAATGATCACCCTTCTGAGTGCTGAAATGATCACCCTTTCAACCCTGGGTGTATATCTCTTGAACAGCAGGTACTCCGAGCGACAGGCAGACGACAACTCGGTAGACCGAATCCTCGAAGTCCCAACAGCCCTACACCCCGACTCCTGAAAGCGAAAGTGCGGATTGAGTTAGCCGTTATCTATAGTATACCAGTGTAGGGTTTAGGGATCTGTAGTCCGGGCGGAGTGGAAAGCCTGTTGCAAAAAGGGATCTATAGTCTACCAGCTTAGGGCTTGAATAGGGTGGTTTAGGGTTTAGGGTTAGCGGTTAGCGAGAGTGCAACAACAACAATGCTGTCTCCTCCCTAGGAGCCTCTTTAAATTTCCTACAGGGTAGGTTGCCGTGCAACTGTTCCCCAAACTAAACCTTGTACAAACCTTACTACAGTTGCAGAGCATCCTCTAAGCAGTTGTTCTTGCACCAACTCCCCAAGCACTTTAAGAGCCGTTCCACCGGTTAAAGAACAACAGCCTTTGAAGATGTCAGGCTAGACCCCTATCCCGACGCCCTCAACCTAAAGCCCCAGACTAAACCGTATAAGGCATCTGCACGGCAAGCCAAGCTTCGGTCCCTATTCCTGGCTGGTCTCCTTGTAAGGAATGAGGGCCGGGAAGATCAAGTGAACGAAGGATCCTCCTAAACCCTAAACCCTAAACCCCAAACCCCTAAACCCTAAACCCTAAACCCTGAACCTGAAGCATCTTGGGGGTCGGGTGGTTTCTTAGGGTTGGGCGCCAGGGATCGAAGGCCACGGATGACAACGTGGACTGCCTGGTGAGATATTCCCTGAACCACCGCAAGCCCGAAAAGCAAGCAACTGTCTTCATGATTGGGGCCTCCCGTGATTTTACGCTGCAACGAGTTGAGCTGTCGAATACCGAAGGTTTTAACGACGATGTCCGAAAACTCGAAGGAAAAACTCGAAACGGGGGCTTGTTCTCGGATCCCACTATTTTCCGTCTTTCCTATGGTCTCTGTATTTTCCGAAATCCCAAATCCTGCCCGCAGTCCCCAGTCCTTTCTCAGGAGACAGCCAGTTTTGGAGCCCGTTTAGACCCAAAGAGCAGACCTGCTTTTGGCTGCCACATTTCTCGGCCCGTGGGCGCAGTGACCTGAGTTCATTCGAGGTTTTGGGACTTAGGGGTTTTAGGGTCAAGTGGTCTTGGGGTGGAACGATTTGGCGATTACAGGTTCCAGATTTGTGGAACTTTTCGGATGCTAGCCTACTTGCAAAGGTCGCGTGCTGAAGAAGTAGTTTGAATCCAAGGTGGCAACAACCCATGATATGGAACAAGTGAACTACGACGTCCAAGTACTTGGAGGGTTGGGGTATGGCTACAGTCAAATAAAATGCTGGCATCTGCTGCTACTGGTTTGTATGATGTGCCTTTGCACTTTGTTCTGCTGATGTTGCTCAGGCTAGATGACATGCAGCATGCTTAGCAGAGAACCGCTGGGGCGAAATGCTTTCAAATCTTGTGCATCCTGGACCTAAAACCCTAAACCCTAAACCCTAAGCCCTAAACCCTAAACCCTAAAACACCCTAAACCCTACAAGTCGAACTCTCGAATCCTCATTCTAAAAACCCCGAAGCCCTCGACCCTGAAACCGTGTACCCCACGGCGCCCAGATCATCCCTCGTCTTCGGCTTAAGATACAGGGCTAGCTGTTCGAGTCTTGTGCTTAAAGGTGTAGGGGTTTTGAGGTTTTGTCCTCTGCTACAGCTGCATGAGACCATTTGGGTCGCGGAGGCTTTTTCAGGGAGCTTTGGGCAACACAGGAACCCCCCAATGATTCGCTATGCTTTACCGTCTACCCCTAAACAGCTTATGCCGATAGTTGTCATCTGCTTCTTCGCATGATATGATAAGCCTACAGCCCCTCATGATCGCTCCGACATCAACAGTAGCCAGGGTGTGAAACTCCAGAGCCCTATAGACCCAAAGCCAGATCCCCAGATCAAGAAGCCCCAAAACCCTGAGCCCACAAACCCTAAAGCCAAGAGCCAAAAATCCTTGCAACAAAAAGTTTGGAGTTTTGATTTTCAGACTTGTCTTGTCTAACCCTGCCGCGCCGCCTCGCCCTTGCGAAGTAGAGCCAAAAATCCCCAAACACCCTACCCAAGAGACAAATCCCCACCGCAGGGACTGGGACGAAGGTCAGCTGTGTCTGCGAACCTTCGATTTCAATTGCCCGGGGTAGTTCTCTAAACTGAGGTCCAATTCAAAAGCTGTCCGTGCCACCAGAGGGTCTCGGCTACTATAGTCGGCTATAGGGTTTAGTTTAGTAGCCAATTTCCTTGACCCTAACACCATAGGCCTTAATCCAAGCGGAGAGCAAGACGGGACCCAGTCTTGGAATGCCTCCCTGGGATTCGAGTGATGAGCTTGGAAGAGCCTGCGTCCTAAGTGGGAGCCGTCAAGGGCTTTACATTTGGGGGTTGATCAAAATGATGGGCCCCTTTGGGGGTTTGTATTATAGTATATTCCTTTTGCTTAAGACCAAACGGGGCCGGTAATTTCGATCAACCGCCATCTGGGTTTCAGGAAAAGTCCCAGCCAGGGTTCAGGTTCTCAAGCAGACTGAATCGCTTAGGGGTCGGAATAACCAGTCGTATCATCCCCTTATACTTAGAGTTCTTTTTTTGCATTTCTATATATATATATATAAACATACATATATATATATATATGTACACACAATAGGTATGTTTACTGATTTGTTTTTTGTTTCGTACCGTTAGCAACCTCGAAGCAAGAAAACAACGTGTTCGGTTGATCCGAATATAGCTTGCACACCCAACGGACCCGAATGCTTATGGGTAAGCCCAACATAAGGCAAACTGTAAGCTCTAAGCCCCCAAAATGCCAAAGATTATAGGATCGGTTTCAGGAATGTTTTTAAGAACCCTAAACCCTAAACCCTAAACCCCTAAACCCTAAACCCTAAACCCTACAAGGAGCCCCAAAAGGAACCCAGGGACAGGGCACCTAGAGCTGCCAAGCAGTCCATGTGGCAGGGGCACGGAAGTCCAGGGGCCGCGCGGGTAGGGGTTTAGGGTTTAGGGTTTAGGGTTTAGGATTTAGGGTTCAGGGATTTAGGGTTTAGGGTTTATGGTTGAGGGATTTAGGGTTTAGGAGATACGGTTTAGGGTTTAGGGATTGTTTGGGGGTCGTTGGGGATCCAGGGCGAAGCCTAAGTTCAATCAGAGTTTTGCTGGGATGAGTTGAGCCAGCGAAAGTTTGGACGCTGCTCTCAGCCCCAATAGCACCATCGTATGGGTAGTTCTTTAAATTAGGGTCCCTGTTGAGGTCACCAATATAGTACGGCACCCTTATAAAAAGGACCCTAAAAGGGACCCTAGTTTAGAGAACTACCCCTTTCAAGATAGAATGGTGCCTCTACAGGTTCCAGGTGAGTTTCAAGGAGATCGGGCCGGTGAATTAAGGGGTTTCGCTTCCAAGCTTTGTACTGCATAATAACGTTATGAGGGTATTATTATGGTACATCAATCTCGTGACAATGATGGCAAAGGTGGAAGTAGTAGTAACGACAGTAATACTAGCAGTAATAACTGCAATATTCGTAATGACGTAGTAATCATCTCAGTAAAGATCGCCCGAAACCTCGCCTGACCTGATCGAGCGTGAGGGAAAAAACAGTCGTAATGATAGTGGAAATCATGAGAATGTAACATATACATACGTAAATAAATAAATAAATAAATATATATATATATATAAGTTTGTGCATGTATATATATATATACATATGTAGGTATGCATGTGCGTGTGCGTCTACATCAGTACACGCATATGTATGTATGTATGTATGTATGTATGTATGTATGTATGTATGTATGTATGTGAATATATATGTATACACGAACTGAAGAGCATATATTTCATCTACATGTGAACTAGTTTTCAACAAGCGCTTGTCATCAATAGCCATGCAGGCCTCTGGGAGACTATATGCCTTTGCCCCCTGGCACCATGGCGGCCAGTAAGTGGCCACCATCTCACAACTGCCTAGACCCTTCAGTGTGGTTCCCTTTTTGCCATTATTTGGTTTTAATGTTACGACTCCATCATGAGACAACAAGGATGCCAAAACGGGAACCGCGCTTGAGGCTTTAGGTAGTTGGCGGCGAGCTGAGACACAGACACGGAATGTCAGATCTTGGCATCAGCACCTGGCATGTGGCTAGCTGCCGCTGGCTACATCAAACTGATAGACCGAGATGTAGTGAATATATAGTCTTGTAGACGATGAAGTCCCACTCACTTGGTGAGACAAGTCACAGAAGCTGAGCCTAGTAACTCTATAGGGGAGGCGGCAAAGCCGAAAACGGGCGGGGCCATTCCAAAGGCAGGAAACATGACAGGATACAGATAATAAGGGCATCTGCACTCAAGAATGATCGTGGTGCCTCTGGACTGTTTCTGAAACCTTTCAGATCTCAAGCATTCTAAATTTCATGTGTCCTGGTCAGCGAGAATGCCAAGCCAGTAGTAGTGAATAACTCAGCAAGTAGTCACAGCAACGACAAGCCTAGTTGTTGTACGGATCAAAAAGACGAGCAGTGATGTTAGCCGCATCAACTTAGCCTTAAACTCCTTGCCTAGCCTGAGCTTTCAAAATATCGGATGGCCCCGGCAATTACCGCAAATGACAATGTAGTACATCAGTAGTAGGTTGATTACCAATTGTTGTGTGGGCAGGCTGTCGCAGCCCATGGTTTTGCATGTTCCGTTGCTGCTTGCTTACACTAGGTCCCTAGGTATGTGAACAGGAGTAATTAGCCTTAAGCATATGTACATCGACACATGTCTTTGCATAGTCTTGAAAATTTAAGATCCGGACACTCGTGTTTTTGCGCATGACAATCATGCACATGGGTGGTAATTTTCGTAAGGGGACAGGTGCTCTACGATGCGGATCTATTACCTTGCACATGCCCTGATAGGGGCACCCGTGTTCAGCTTGACATCTGGAGGGCACCAGCGCAGTCCGCCACTCAAACGTAAATTGCAACAGTGCGCAAAACCTCATGCATGGCTTAACAGCTTACTTGCGGGTTTACAGTAGGGCGGACATTATAGGGAGCTACGGAGCTCAATGCCAGCATGGGTTGTGGAATGTACTCATGGTTTTAACCTAAGCCGTCTGGAACGAACGAAATTTCCTGTCTTTTCGAGGTTGGATCGATGTAACAAGTCTATTTCTTTTCGCTTTTGTAGAGAGCAAGTGCAGGGCGCATAGACTATAGCAGGGGAACTGTTGTTGGAATTAGCTAAACCATGAAGACGAACTTCCCTTGACCCTGGACCCTAATCCCAAAACCAGAGCCCAACGCCCAAGCTGAAAACCCTCAGCCCTCAACTCTCATCCTTAAGGTAGAGTAGCCCGAACCGTAAAATCTGGAACGGGCTCATGAGTTGACAGCCTAAATTTTACTCAGCTTACGGGTCGGGCATGCAGTTCTTGAGAAATGTAGGGCGCGAGCATGATTGCCAATTCTGTCCAGCATGCCATACACCCGAAACCCTGATCCTCAGCCCTGTGGTTAAAACTCTCCCTAAGGGTCCATGTGCTCATATAGTATATACATTGGCCTTCATGTAGTCCCTATATAGGTACTTTAGAGGGTCTTCCCATAGTCCCTTATCGGGTTTAAGGTTGACGTGTTCCACCCGAACGCCGATCGTCAAAGCATCGAGCGTATCTGCCCAACCGCGGAATCCTAGCAGTAATCTTTCGCCATGCTCGGGCCATGAAACAGCCAGAAATCCTTCTCGCAGGACGGTGCGTGCATGCTGCGAGCACTCTTTGTTGGTTGAAGTTTAGACATAACTGGAAGCAAGGATCTGGGAGTGGGATTCTGCCCCACGAAACTGCTTCAATATGTCAGAACTGAGATTGTCATTAAACGTGCTTTGATTCGAGTTGAAGTTCCATCTTCGTCTCCTTTGGGGTGTGGGTGGTGGAGTCATGCGTCCGGATTTGAGTCGAAGGCCCGGCGTTCAGGGCGTCGAGTCCGGGTTGGTGGCCTCCCTCCAACTGCGATATCGAGACGCTGCTGGACACATCTTCAAGGCAGGGGCCGCGATCACCCTCGGTGAACTGTAGGTGTAGCAATGTCAAGCTCGACTGGAGACTCCGCGACAGCTAGCGTCTTTGCGAGTGCATGAAATCCAAATCCTGTAGCACTAAGAGGGGCATCAGCTCCGTCTTGTCTGGGCCGCGATACCGACGATGAACTAGCATAGGGACCCTAAACCCTGCAGCGTTCCAGGAGCTGTCCCAGGACGTTTGCCCCAGTCCACAGCATCGCCTGCCTACTGTATGTGCCACCGCTAAGCCCACAGACCCCAACCATTCCGTTTTGAATTTTGAATTGTCTGCCCCGGCGTAGAGAGAAGGGAGGGACGTGAGGGCAATAGACCCTGCAAGGTTGAATAGGCTGAGAAGATTCTTCACCATGTGGAGGGAAGGTGATGCTGTCGGCTCCTGCCTGGCACATTCGGTTTTTGTATTTTCACCATCAGCTTCACACTCGTCCAGCGTCCTTTCCTGTGGTCACAGAAGAGCCTCCGGGCGCCTCGCACATAGTTAGCCCTTGCCCAAGGCTTAGGGTTGTGAGCTTGCAGCCTAACCCCGACATCGACATGTACCTTTTTCTTCCGTGGTGGATTTGCAGGGCGACGTAGACTCTAAGCCGTAGCTTCCGTGGGCACAGGTCGTCCCAACACCCCAACTGCCCCCAACTGTAGGCAAGTAATGCTGCAACATCCGAGCCTGAACCCCAAACCCATCAACCCAGACCTGCAAGCTTGGAGCATAGATACATCAGGACGCTGCAATCCCTGAATGGTTCCCATGTCCGCGACTTTGCACTGCACTTCCAACAGTGGTTGAGGCTCATTAGTCGTTCTCATGTAAACTCAACATGGTATACACCAAAAATTAGGTATTGCATGGTCAACCCTAGACCTTGCTGTGTTTGCTTCGTTATTCTTACTTTTCTCAAGCACAACAAAGTATCAAACAGGCAGCAGACTTAGCATAAATCCAGCTTGAATTGTCTCCCCTGGTGAGAGCATGGTCTACGGACGTAAGCTTACATCATGTACAGACAATTTGTGTTTATACATATATATATATAGACATGCTATATACACACAGCACACATACACACGCACGTATACATATACCCATGCATATGCATGTGTTTATATATTTCTGCATAGTTTAGTATTTAGTATTGATAATAATCTTAATAATCTGAAAACTCATATTCACAGTATATGATTCACATTCCCGCTAATACCAATACTCATGCTAAAACGAATATGAATACGAATACGAAGACTAATGTTAACTACATGCATAGATACATATACATATATATATACACACATGTACATACATATGCATGTCTGTATATGCGCATGTACAATGTCAGTGTGTGTGGGAGTGTGTCTGTGTCTGTGTGTATGTGCGCGTGCGCGCATGTGTGTATGATATGCATGTATGTACGTATATATGTATGTCTATGTCTATGTCCCTGTCTATGTCTATGTCTATGTCTATGTCTATGTCTATGTCTATGTCTATGTCTATGTCTATGTCTATGTCTATGTGTGTGTATGTATGTATGTATGTATGTATGTATGCATGCATGTATGTATGTATGTATGTATGTATGTATGTATGTATGTATGTATGTATGAGGTATATATGTATGTATGTATGAGGTATATATGTATGCATGTATGTATGTCAGAAGATAGGCGAGCTGACCTGAGGCTCTCTCTTGCAACCGGAAACAGGTTTTGAAGTCGTTGCAATTGCTGGGCAGCGCTGAAAAGCTTTCAGCGGGATTTGCCAATGTCGTGTGGCGTCGCGGATTGAATTAAGGATTCATGGAGTAGTCGTAGGCTGCAGTTTTACAGTGTCTTTCACGATTGTTCACGGACGAGATGATATCAGCTATCGATTATGGCCGCGAGTGTCACGAGACTGATGGCACCTTGAGCGTCAACGGGAATGACCCATTCCCGTCTCGCTTTGTCACCGCATCTGCACCTTCAGATCATGGGCACAGGTGATGCAAAATGCGCGTGGGGTCTTTTTCCCAGGTTGGGCCTCAAGCTGTGAGCCCTAGACCGCCTTGAGCCTAGCTATAGCAACTAGCGGGAAATACCATGACGCTTGGCATGTAGATTCGGGGACCAGTGTTGTTCGTTTCAGACACGGTCGCCCCAAACCCCTATACACCGCAAGCCCTGCGTGCGAACAAGATGTACACTGCAAGCGCAGTTTCGGGTTTATAAAGTTTAGAACAAACTGTTTTAAGATGTGAGCCCTGAACTTTTTAAAACCTGAGCCCCAAGCCCAAATTGTTCAAGATGTGAACACTGAGGCCACCGATGACGTCGAAGTAGTTACCTATCCACCACCAGAGGATGGTCCTCCGCTTGCAACGGTTGGGGTGGAGTCTGGAGTGCACCTATGATAGTCTCCATTGTAGTTCCTTTTTTTGGTTTAACCAAGTATATATTAAGGATTCTATAAGGTATCCCCAAAAAGGAACTACAATGGAGACTATAGGTATGGTTTAGGTTCAGTGTTCTCATTTGCAGCAGGTTTCGGCGGCCTAGGGGGAATTGAGGTTGAGTGTTCATGAATTTCGGTCAGTATTTCACAGGTTAGGACTTGACTTGGGATTGAGTTTGAGTGCTCATGATCAGTATTTCACAGGTTAGGACTTGACTTGCGTGGTTTGGGCTAAATCTGCCTCCGTGTGTAATTTGTGATAGCTTCCAGGATATTCACGGTCCATGCAAGCTTTCTGGCATGTGCTTGGGTAAAGGCACTAAGTATCACTATGGGGTTTAGGGCTTCCGGTTTCGGGGCGGAAGTGGTGGTGAGGGAAATTTCAATGTGCACCCTTAGATGACTGCCTTCGTCGCTTCGTGGCCATAGCCATCGCCGTAGTTCGTGGCCGGAGATCCAGGCCACAGGTATTTGTCCATTTTCATTAGCATCCCCACAACCTTGTTTGAGCAGCTTCTCCTCCGTCAAAGAGTATTTTGTGGACTGGGTCCATCGCGGGTCGAAGCTTCCAACACGTTGCCGGGGTAGCGGAAGCTTTGTCTGTCTCTGTTTCGTGAACCTGTGCGAAAGGACGCTTTTGCCACTGCACGGTCACCACAATGATCACACAGGGTACCACCGGCACCTTCTCCAAATATCACGGCCACCGGCAGCACCAGCTTGTTTGACTTGGTGGCTAGAAACCGACAAGTTGTCCACATCTCCCTACGACGAGACGTCTTTCTAGAAGCCTCCAGTTCAATGACTGTGACTAAGCAACCATGATGTCCATGGCGCAAGCGAGGTCGATACGAGGTTTTGTTTCCGGCGGGATCCCAAGCTGTTCCTTGGGCCCCAGCATGGGTTTAGGCTTCATCGGGTTTTGGAGCGTTTTGGGCTATGGCCTCAAGGTTTAGGGACTTCATTCGGATTTGGGGGGGGGGCCTTTCTGGTTTCGGCGTGTGCGCAGTAGCCTGAAAGATCGCTATACAACTTCAGGCCCCACAGCGGGCCCGAAAGGAATGGATGCTCTCGCACATAATTCTAGCAACAAGACCCTTTATCCGCTCAGCCCCCATCCAGCTTGAAGCACTGAGCCGTGAACCTTCAAGTTCTGGCCTTACACCACGAATCCGAATCTCCAACTCCGTAACTTGAGCTGCATACTCCGAGCCCAGTCTGCGTAGACGAGAGCTTAAAACCAGAGAGCCCCACACCTCGTAGTTTTTTCGGGGGTTCAGATGAGGAGGTATCCTATGAATCAGAAGAGTAAGCCCAAGACAGTCGGAGGTTGGGTCTTAAACCCTTCAGGGTTTTAGGGCTTTAGGGTTTTAGGGTTTTACGGTTTTAGGGTTTAGGGTTTAGAGTTTAGGGTTTTAGGGTTTAGGGTTTTAGGGTTTAGGGTTTAGGCCAGGTCGGTGAGTGAGGCCATAGCCCAAAAACCCGTTAGTTAGGGTTAGTAGGCTCTCGGGCTTATAAGGTTTACAAGTTACAAGTCCGAATCTAGAACTTCAGCATGTTAGGAGTCTAAGCGTGAGGCCCAGCTTTTCGGTTTTGGCGCTGTGGTTTGTAGTGTCTTTTGGGGCTTAGGTCGAGAGGATCCACGCGGTGGGGCGATTATAGTCTAGGACATTTTCAGGTGGGTAGTTACCGTTATAGGAGCCTTATAGAAGGTCTATATACCTTATGGAAGCCTCATAGAAGCCCTATATACCCCCAAACTCCCCACCTGTAGTTTCCTTTCAAAAAAGAGGTCCGAGTAGTTAGGCAGAAGACCCCCTTACAGCACTAAATTTAGCCAACCCCGAACCTGTTCAAACTCTTTAGGTGCCCACTAATTCAAGGATTCTAAGGTTCTGGGCCCTTGTGAAGCCGAAAGCGAGTTTAGGGTCTTGGCCAGCTATTTTTTGAGTCCATGGCGCCTCTCGCTCGTCAGCGCATGCTAGCTCAAGCCCTCGCGGCCCTCACGAGGATCGAAGCACTCGGCTTCAAAGCCTAACTTGATTCTGATGAGCACTCCTTCCGGAACTTTCTACCAAATCGGTTCAGCTGGAGATTCCAACGAGTAACGAAAGACCTGAGCCGCTGAGTACTATGTATGACTTCCTGCTTGTAAACCCGAATCCCTCTGTCAGCTGGGCGGCTGGGAAAGCCCACAGGCCCCAAACAAGCCCCAGCTCCGATTCCTAACCGCGTATCTGGGTTCCAATCGAAGCACGCAGAAGGAGAAGTAGGAGGCAACATCGGCAAAGCATTCACAGTTTTCGGGTACTAAGGTGTGCCTGCCTGGTGAGGGTACTTTCCATTGGGCTGACTGGCTCCGTGGCAGCAAGCAGGAGCAGCAGGGTGGTGTCTGGTTCAACCTCTAGGCTCCATTGTAGTTCTTTTTGGGGGATACCTTATAGAATCCTTAATATATAATTGGTTAAACCAAGAAAAGTAACTACAATGGAGACTATAGGAAGGTCTTTAGACCACTGAACCACTACACCTTAAGTCCGGTCCTCGATAGCCGTTTCTTCTTAGTGCTTCGCCCCAGAACTTGCAACGATGCCGTCCCAAAAGGTAACACGGTTAGCTGGAAGTTGGGAACATGGCATCCCATGGCTGCTGACGACTTCTGTGATTTCAGCCCCGCCCCTCGTGACTACTACGGTTAGCCTGCCGGCTTAGGGGGTTTAGGGTTTAGGGTTTAGGGCTCTTGCATGCGTCGAATCCCACGTGAGATAGCCGGCCTGAGTCCTGCGGCTTAGGGATCGAAGAGGGTCCGAAAGTCAGACATGAGGACAGGAGGAAGATCTGTATCTAGGACATTTTCAGGTGGGTAGTTACCGTTATAGGAGCCTTATGGAAGGTCTATATACCTTATGGAAGCCTTATAGAAGCCCGAAATACCCTAAACTCCCCACCTGTAGTTTCCTCTAACTTTATAGGTAATTATGGTGTTTTGGCCATGGCCAGGATCCTTGAAGCAAGGACAGCCGACTGTGAGCCCTCCATCCCTCGATGATCGACTGTTGCTGTTGTGTATGATTATTGGCAACTGTTAGGGTATATTCCAGTAACCTGAGTATGTACGTCGAAGATCTTCACCAGTTGGCAATCCTTCCAACAGATGTCGAAGCTTCCTTTCTTCCAAGGTCCAAGACCCTAAACCCTAAACCCTAAGACCCCAAGACCCCACTTCAAGTCTTATTGCACAAGTCTTCTTTCCGGCGACAGGCCCATCACAGTAAACACCTGGCTTGGCTCCTGCACCTTTTTTTTTGCATGTGGGAACTGAAGCAACGCATCACTCAGGCTTGGGTCGGTCCTTGTGGTTTGCTGGTTTGCACACCTTCAAAGCCCAAACACGGCCAACTGCTTACTTCTGGCTCAAGCCTGAAACCTGGGCAGCTAATCTTGCAGCAGCCGTTCTGCGATCCATATCTCGAAACAAGGGTTGGCCACAAGGCATTTCATGAACAGCATTGAGAGGGCCAAAGGGCGTAGTGTTTGCCAGTCATGGCCACGGATGCCAAGGACTTCCAGTTCCCGCCCTTCTACAGCCTGCCTCCATTCTTCACGCTGCAACCGAACGCTACCGTCAGGGCCAAGCAGATGGAGCTGTGGACGCACTTTGTGTGCGACTACTGCAGGTTTCACCGAGTCTTCATGCTAGACATCTCAGACTCCTCTGCCATCTTCAAGAATGCTGAGATCCAACGCCAGCTCGCCGGCGACGCGCGGAAGGCCCTGGCCAAGCACTTGGTTGAGACGGGGGCAGCCGCCTGGGCCGATGACGGAAAAGGGGGGTCCCAGCCACGGAGTGAGAGGCTCTTGATCTTCTGGCGCTCGCCATCAGCTTGGGCAGATCAGCTCTTAAACTGGGCTCAAGAGATGGGGCTCATAGGCAGCGTCGAGACTGTGCAGTCCCTTATGGATGGAGAGGCAGCAGAGGGCCAGGAGTTCTTTGGAGCTCCAAGAGAGCTTATCATGGTGGCTTTGCAGGAGCTCAGCCGAAGGGGCCGGGCTACGATCTTTCGGGGCGGCTCGGGTTCCGAAGGTGTCAAGTTCTTGCCAGCATAGCATGTGCTGCCTACCAAGTCTGGGACACCTCTATGCCTGCATATGGTCGGCTACCAACCAATTCGTGGTACGACATGAACATTGTGTTCTGAGTGATCTCGTGTCGTCTAGTGAGAAGTGAAGTGGAAACCCTAAACCCTAAACCCGTGTAGCCTCCATGAGACAGACCCAGCAGAGGCAGCTTGCTGCAACTTTCGCTCGCCGGCTTGAATCCTGATAGTGTGAAAGGCTTTCAAGTAGGCGGCTTTGTGCCAAGCATCCGAAAGGCCTACGGGAGGTTGTAGTCTTATACACTTCAGGAGTTACGGGGTTTTCTGGGTTGCGATTTGTTGCCTTCTTGTGGCATTTGGGCAGAAAAACTAGCTAGCCAATGTTTCTGCAAACATTCAGTGGAGGATCTAGGTACATTCGAGGCTTCTAAGCTTCGTTGCGGTACAAGCATCTCTTGGTTGAGCCAACGGTGGATGCTTCATCAAAAGCCAGAATCAAGACTCGTGCTGCTCAAGATTCAAGTCTAAGCTCCGCCTCGTCGTGCTAAGTTTTAGGGGTAAAGAGTTGGGCGTTTAGGGTTGGTTTCTTCGAGGGAGCTTTCTCTGTTTTTTGCTCATGCCATCGTTTTGCTTTCCCTGTTTGAGTCTTTGCTGCTGCTGTGTCCTCAGAGGCTCTACCCATAGGCCCCAAAGTAGTTCCTTTTTTGGGCTTCATATTTAGAATCACATTAGAGAAACCCCAAAAGGAACTACTATGGGGCCCATGGGTATGCCCTGGTTCAACTATACAGGGCAGCTATTTGGATGTGTTTTGTTTGGGATCCCCTGCTTGTAGGTACAACCCTGATGCTTGAGTTCGTTGAACTCGATCAGGCCTTCGAGCCGCAAAAAGCACTTAAACCCCCGTAAAAAACTACGCCATGCAGTTCCCAATTCGTAATTTAGCGCAGATTCTTCGAGGTTCCTCGAGCGAAATCCGCACTATGCCCGGGGCCGAGTCAAGGGGTCATGCCGGGTTTAGGGCAGATTCCGCGTCTCGTGGGGGCGAGCCCATGCAGCACGTCAGGGTGTGATTCCTGGCGCTCAGGCAGACACTCCTGGTTCATAAAATTCTCCACGGATGTTTACGGGTGCAAACAGCGTTAGCGTTGAGCTGCTTGAAAGCTGTGGAGACTTAGGGCATTGAGGGCTGCGCAACCTCCTCACTGATCCATCTGACTCCAAGCCTAACCAACTAATTTAATATTAATATGTCTTACTCTGGTATTTGCTTGTTCAACCTGTATTCCGGGGCAATCGACAGATAGCGTTCACGAATTGCGTAGGGCCCAAGGTGATCCGATTTACAAGTCGAGCTTAGGACTTAAGCTTAGGCTTGCGATGTTTCGGTGAGAGGGAGTCTGGTCTCTCGGCCCGGCTTTGGGCCTGGCCTGTTCTGTCTACGTCTTCCTCGCACCGCTGCTGCTTGGGAGCCCCATAAGGGGCATCCCTCAGTCACCTGCACCCTCGGGTGTGGGGGGATGTGGGGGGGGGGAAGGACTCTCAAACACATTAGTTGTTGGGGGTGGTGTTTGGTTCGTATGCTTCGCGTACTCAGTCCAGGTCGAGCTCAGCGAACGCATGGTTGTCGATTGGGCATCGAGGCCCCGCTGAGTGCCACATTGTCGGGGTCCGGACAATCTCCGGGGGCACGGGAACCAGACCACAAGCCTTAAACTAACATCCCGAGTGTTCCCGGCGGGGGCGGATATACACAAGGCCTGTGAAAGATCGCAAAAAGCTTCAACAGAGTTCATCTTTCAAACATGAGCAAAAATATCAACAACTTGCAGTATACTGGCATGGTCAAGTACAAGTATGTCTCTGCCCATCGACTCAATGTTCGGTGTTGATCAGAAAGCTTGTCTACATGACTTTGTTGGAACTTAAGTTTCAATCGGTGCTAGGCGTTCTGAGATCAGTTCGTAGTCTCCGCCAATTTCCCGCACCTGTTTCCAAAAGCTATCTATTATGAAGCCGGCTTAGTATTGCATATATGGAATCAGTATCTAGGTGTGTTACGGACATCGTATCCAACAGCCTTTCGACTGCTCTCGTGTTCTTACCACATCTAGCATGCAACTGTGGAGCCAAAACCTCTCGAGCCTTTTGAATGGGCCCATGGCCCTAAACTTTCAGAGCGCGAGCCTTCCGAGAAGAACGGGTCTGGCCTTCTGTTCGTGGCAGGTTTTTCGCAGGGCCATGACAGGTTAGGGTTTCTTGGTGCTCCAACCTAAACTCGCAACCGGAAAGAACCAACCCGGAACTGCAAGTCCTAACCCCTCCACCCCCAAACCCCTAGCAACCCAGTCAAGCAACGCAGAAGGCAAAAAAAAACCCTACATCCTAAACCCCAAACCCGAAACACTCAACCCGCCTCTTTGTCAGGAGCGGAATCTACAGACCCAAGGTTGCTTCCGTGAAAGCTTCCAACGATCGGCTGCTTGGAACAGCATAAGCTTTGCATTTTCTAGCTTTGGGCTTTGTGTCGCTTCGGGTGTACATCCAGTTGCTTGTCTCGGATTTCGATGTTTAGCGAGTTAGGGTTTAGGGTGTTGGGATTGGTTGCGAGCTTAGCTTGTGATCTATCATCAAGATCAGGAGGGACATAGGGTTGCGATCAGGGGAGAGCATTTTGACGACTTCTGCTACGCAGCGATCTCGCTTTGGGGTGTATTGGTGTTGCTGGTCTTGACAGGAGCTCGTGTAGAGCTCGGCCCCACCAGAAGGAACCTACGGTTTCGGCCCTGCTCTCATAGGTGAAGCGGGTAGATTCAGCAGGGTTCAGAAAAATATGTAGGATTACACTTTAGGTCTGCGCACCGCGGCCGGGCTTCGCGGGTGAACACCGTCATTGAAGCAAAACTCAACAGCAAATCTCGGTGGCTTGAAAAATTTGGTTTTGAAGATTTTGAAGCCCTACATGCCTACATGTCCTGAAACCCTCCATGACGCCTGAAGTTTTGAGCCTACCTTGAGGCCCAAGCTTCGTGCCCTTCCCTGTTCTCTGGTGGTTCATGTACCCCAGACAAAGGAGGCTGGTGTGTAAGGATTTGTAGCATTCCCTAAGGGTCCATGTACCCAAATAGTATATACTTTGGCCCCAAAGTGCCTATATAGGGACTACATTGAAGCCAAAGCATATACTATTTGGGTACATGGACCCTTAGGGATTTATGAGGCCGGAGATGAACTTCGGTATGCCCCACCTCGATGAGGGCACGGCGCCGCGCCGAGATCCGTAAACCCCAAACCTCACTCTCTAAAGCTATTCTTGCGGCCATGGGATTTCTTGGCCAAAAGTTAGGATTTCGTTCCGGTGCTCAGCATTTTGCATTCAGGGTCCAGGGATTATCCCTTGGCAGCCATCATGAAGCCAAAGGTTTTCTTTTTCACAAATTAGGGTCGGTAAGGCATGCAAACCTGTGACAAGAATGGGCAAGGTCGCGGCTACTTTTTCCTTCTGCCTTTAGGAACAGGTGGCGTTCGCTTTTTGTCGTTTGAGGAATCCCTACCCCAAGAGTCCAGGCACATGTGCAGTTTGGGCCCAGATGTTTTTTCTGAACCCCCCCCCTTTGGTGCGAGTCAAAGCCCCCAATCCAAAAACGAAACTTAATAAAACCCTAGATCCCAAAGCAAAACCCCTAAACCCTAAACCTTAAACCCCTAAACCCTAAACCGTAAACCGTTGAGACAGCCAGCTCCCCAGAACCGGGGATGGCCACAAATGCTTGTCTCGGAGGGATGTAGAGGCTGTGAAGGGTTTAGGCTTAAGGCTTGAGGGTCCCCTCGCCTGAGCCTCAAACCGAACGTACCCTAAACCCCAAACCCGAAACCCCGAAACCCTAAATCCCTAAACCCTCACCCCCAAACCCTAAACCCCTGAACCCCTGAATCCTAAACCCCGAAACCCCTAAATCCTAAACCCCCCCAAACCCAAAACCCCTAAAAACCCTAAACCCTAAAACCCTAAACCCCTATAAACCCTAAACCCTAAACCCCCTATAAACCCTAAAACCCCCAAACCCCATCTCTCAGCCTCCGGCCCTGAATTCCTAAGTTCGAGGCCCGACAGCTTGGGACCTTCGGCTTTGAAAGGGCTTAGGGTTTTAGGGTTTTAGGGTTTGAGGTTTAGGGTTTCAGGCTTTAGGGTTTTAGGGTTTGGTTTGGGTTTAGGGCTTAGGGGTCCCTTTTAGGGCCCTTTTTTTATCAGGGTTTAGGGTTTATAAGGGTTTAGGGGCCGTACTAATGTTGGGGACTTTAAAAATGGGACCCTAGTTTAGAGCCACCCAAATCCCAAGCCCGGAAAACCTTTGAAAACTTGATCCCTTCTCTTCCTGGCATGGCCCAAGTATTCCGACCAATAGCTCGTAGTTTGGCGTGTTCTCAATGACAAGGCTTGTTGTTCTCAACAGCTGGGGCGTAGTTGATCTGTAGCTCCAGATCTGGGATTTGGGAGCGGTTTACGCCGGAACCAGGTTAGCGCCAGAGTCGATGGGTGAAGGGGCCTCTAGGGTTTCGGCCCGTTAGGGCCTTCTACTCCTCAACACAAACAACTCAGCTTGACCTTTCTCACTTGCAGCCCCTTAGATTACATCCAGCCACAGCATCCTACTCCGATGCTTCAGTTGAGCCGCCCTCGTCCGGGGGCCTTGACTCAACAACCTGAAATCACCTCTAAAGCGCTCTCCTTAGGCCCCCCAAATTTTTGCAAGCCATGGCCCAGAACCCCAAGCTTGGGATTGAAGCCTAAAGCAACCCTAAGCCATCTTGGCCATGGTGGAGCCGAGCAGCTTGGGAAGACGCCGCGTCGGCATTGGGATTCTGTTGGTTTTGCAGTCTTAGACTCTGTAGGTTCTTGAGATTCAGTGTTACGCGCGTCGTCAACATGCTAGCACACTTCGAGGCTGTGAACCCTAACCCTCGAACTGAAGCCCCGCAGAGATGAACACGACCCTCAAGCATCACACCTTAGCCTCCTGGATCCCAGGCCCTCGCCCCGGATAGAGCCAAAACGAGTAATGGTCATCAACCGCACTAGCCGTACCAGCGATGAGGGGAGCACTTCTGCGAAGCGCATAACTGTGCGATTGGATTTTCCCAAAGCACTTACAGTTCTGATTTGGAGAAGAACACAGTCACATAATAACAAATCGTGCGGAAGAGTCAGGAACCCATTTGCTGAATGAGCCCGTCCGCACGCAGCCATCGGGGATACTCACACCGGACAAGAAGTCCTCCATGGCAGGGTGCTCAGGGTTCTGGTTTAGGGTTCAGGGGCTTGAGGTTTCGAGGCCGAAATGTCGAACAACTTGCAGGGTTTCGAGGTAAGGCCGCACCTCACAGCCACCATGTTATGCTTTCTTGGTTATAAACCTTCATGGTCAAGTCGAGAACCCTAGACCCTAAACATATATCCGAAGCTGCACCTGACCTGCAGTTTGGCGCGCTCTTTTGAGCGGTGTAGAAGTTGTTTCGCTCGGGTTCAGAAACCCCGACTTCGCTTTACGGAGCGCGAAACAGGGAGTCCCGTTGGTTTGCGGGTGCTTTGTGAGAAGACGCAAACCCACATTCGGAAAACATGTTGCCAGGTTCCTGCGTGTTAGCACAAGGTCGGCAACGATTTGGAGTCCAGTGAGTGGGGCCTACTCCAATGACTTCGAGGAATCATGTCAGACGGACTCAGGCGAATGCTATATGAGCTTAGGATAGTATTTTCAGGGCTTATAAGGGTATCAAAGTTAAAGCACGAGAGGCCCCTGGTGAAACCTTGCTGAAGCCACGGAAATCGCGGTGTGGAGGCCTATAAGACATTCTCCACAGCCGTGGATTCTGAAAAGAGTTCTTAAACCCAAAGCCAGGACAGTTTTGTTCCCACGCACATGTCCTGCCTAAGCACTTCACTAGTACTCAATTTAGTGCCTTTGTTTGTACAGGCCTGTAGGCAAAGAAGCCTCTTTGAACCGCTGCTTGCGTGACTTAATCTAGGGCTCCACTTGCCCAAAGACCGGGTTACTCTGGTTACCTTTTTTGTAGTTAGAACCTACTACTTTGGTAGTTGGAGCTCTAGACTAAGAGGCCATTCTCAACAACGCCTGCTTCAAGAATGCCATGGCGGCTTCCTTGGTCGTCGCCCCTCCTCTTGAACTTAAGAGAGGGCTCCTGAATCCCGAACCCTAGACGCACTTAGACCTCGTCTGGCCGAGTCCGAGTTGCCAGAGCGCACACCTTACGTGGGGAAGACGGGACTGTCTACATCAAGGATCCTATGCCGTCCTGTATTTGCCGTTCTCCTCTGCGGATCTGTCAGGGGCCCAAGTCCAAATAATTATCCGAAATAGACTCAGACCCCTATCCTCCTCGTGGCTTGAGGATTCGGGTGAGTTTCTGAGATGAGCACTCCTCCTAGTCGTACAGTTGCGGCAATGGGAAGACAGGAGTGCTATCCTCAGAGTAGGGGCCGGGAGTGTCAAGATATTTACTCGGCCACCGCAGGTGCAGCCACCACCAGCACCAAGAGCAACACCAGCAGCAGCAGCAGCAGCAGCAGCAGCAGCAGCAGCAGGTGCATCAGCCGTCAGCATCAGCACGAATACCGGCAGCCACCATCACCGTCTCAGCCATCCTAGCCTTAATCACTTAATTTCACTTAATCATCATACTCCTGTTCATCCCCCTGAAAATTCTCACCATCTTCTTGTACATCATCAAAACAATAAGAACAGCAGCGAAGACGACGATTCGCGATACTAAGAGTTGTTCACAAGCCCTCATGTGACTGGGCTTTCATCGCAGCTCCTATAGACCCATCCATGTCTCCACAGCCTCAGAAGTGGCAAGCCGTCTTGCGCGGGTCCAAATATATTTCAGGCGATTCCAAACTATACCCCCCGCTCCAGGCTACTGCTTTGCCAAAGAAGGAAGGTTCAAGCAGGCCTTGTACTAGCACGCCATCTGACCACTTCGCCCCCCCACCTCTCACCCGAAAGCCTCCAGAGCACAGAAAACCAGAATTTTCCCATCCTTGCAACTTCTAGATTCCAGTCTAGTGTACATGGGCTCAGGTCCAAAAAGGGGCTCTAGATTCTGTAGCCTTCAAGCCGCAAAAAGCCTACTGGCCTGATCCCTCAAGCCAAGGCTTTAATTGGCGGACCTTGCTTTAACCTCCTGGATATCCCAGACGTTCCGGGACTGGTGATCTTAGCGGCTTGGCTCTTGGGTTGATGGTCTTAGGGCTTTTACCTTACGAACTGAGAGGCTCAAGATTATGCAGGGCTTCGGGCTACGACTTTCGGCCTTGGCTCAAAAAATGGCCGTTTCTTACCTTTAACCCTCGACATGTTCCAGAGCAGTTCTACAGCAGGTGCGGTCAACAACAGGTGTTGAAGCTGACCCAGCATGATTTGTACTGCCACGCGAACCCGCACAACCCACAACCAGGACGCTGAATCGCGAGAACAAGAAAACATCGACGAGCAATGATACGACGAAGCACGCTGCCCTCAACCGTCAAGTTCAAGTCAACAGCACCTACACACACCCACACAACCTGAGTTCTTAAGCCAATGGCTCTACCTCCTGCATTGCAGCTATCTTGGGTTCAATTTTAGATGTGGGGCTGTGCAGACGATACTGTAGAAGCCTCAACCATTACCAGTATTATTCCTCCGGGTTCCTTGTTATATAGCTACATATATAATAAAGGAACCCCGAAAGCATATTATAACTACCAAGGCCCCTACATTCGAGTTGAAGCCTGTTAGAGTTTAGGGTTCAGGGGATTCTATGAGGGGGATGGAGTTGCCACCCTTGTTTTGGGTTTTGGGTTGTCAGGAATTTAGGGTAGTGCTACATCGGCTGCAGCTCAGCTTACAAAGATCGAGGGAGCGACATGTTACTGCAGCTTGTTGTCGATAAGGGGGTTTAGGGTTTAGGAAACCCTAAACCCGAAACCCTAAACCCTGAAGAATGAGACTGTTTCAGGTTGCAGGCTTCGGCTTAGAGCCCGAAGACCTTACAGCATAGACGCGTGCCTGGCTACCGAGGATATCGTCATGGTCGGCTCCTCAGCGCGTGACCGTTTCGGAGATGTGCAAGGTACCAGACATGCAGTCCCTGTTCGTGACTTTGAAACATGCGGTCTTTCTCCTGAGTGGTCTGATTCCTGACTCTACCAGCTAGCAATCGTGCAGATTTGTGAGAGGAAGGCACCTTGAAGAGACTCGGCTCCACTTCAGGGATCGTCGAGCCCTGAAAATGTAGTTCTAGACCGTGCCCCGGGGAACCCCTGCAAGGAAAACTTCTTTAAATCAGCGTTCCTTATAAAGAGCCCTCACCATGCACTCAGCTTTATGTATGCTTTTCCGGGATCCTAAATGGGAGCCTAACACACACACACACACACACAAGCAAACAACAAGCCGGTGGCCGAAGGAAGGAAATGCGGACACCGAAGAATTCCGAGTGCTGCTATCTAATCCCTACTGCGTAGATTCCGCTGCCCTATAACTACCCGAAGTCGCCCTCGAAGTCATCTCCGAACACCAATTTCGGATCAGCCGCCCGCTGCCCACGTTCTCAGTTTCTTGCCTTGCGTGGTAGAGTTCTACGACTCTACATGTCTCAATTTGGTGCGAACAAGGGAGCCAGGAGAAGGAGCTGAAGGCTCGACACAGGAAACCCCGAAACCCTGGGAAGAGGGCCTTTCCAGCTTTCAGCAGTTGGTGTCCAGGGCACGACAAGGGGGGGTCAAGGGTAGTTTGACATCGTAACTCCAGCTTGTGCTTTTGGGATCCGACACCCAGGTCAGCGCAACTCTGATGTTTTGCGTGGAGCTGGTACTAAACTGGACAGCGACCACGGCATACCGTCCCTCATCTTGTATCTCAGGCCAGGTAAATTACCGACCGCAGCTCCAGTTTCGGGTTTTGGTGCCTCCGTGAAACCCCGCAAGAGGCAGAGAGCCTGACAGAGTGGTCGATTAATTATGTCCGTTCGACTTCTGTGTTGTCTAATGCCGCTTCCAGAAGCTGTCGCTGGTAGCTAAGACGGTAGCGATTTCTCATGGATGTGCTCAATCGTGAAGATACCCCAAGCAGAACGGTTTTAAATTCAGGAGTCGTAACACATGAGTGCCTTCAGGTTTCTGTAAGACCCTGAAGGTTTGAAAGAAAATAGGGTGGTGGAACACCTTCCCATAATTAGATTTCGTGGAAGCAAGATTGTGCAATGCAGGTAAGCTTGTCGTGGAATCTGCGAGTGATGGTTTGCAGAGTAGCGACCATCATAATCGAAAACAATAACAACAACCAACATGCCCCTAAACCCTAAACCCTAAACCCTAAACCCTAGCCAGGCGGGAGGCAAAATAACATGCTCATAACACTTATGAAAATCAGCCCCTCAAAATGCACACCTCGACATCCGAGGCTGGTCCTTCTTTTTCACCATGGATGTCATCGGCACTCTGCCGCCTGGAACACGCCGGAAAGGTTTGGTGCGGTTTAGTGTTTAGGCTTCCGGCAGTTTCAGGAACTCCGGAATTTGGGGGATTTAGGGCGCTCTATTCAAAATTGAGTGCCATACAGTAATATTACTATACTGTAACCATACGATACCACACTGCGGAAACTCCTCATCGGGCTAACTTCCCCTAAGCCTGCCATTGAGGTCCATGGTCTTCGAGATCTCTTTCTTGCTAGGTCAGAGTGCCTCTCGGCTGCACCAGTCTGCTCCGAGGCACGCAACCTCAACGAAACGAGGAGGCTGATAGGAGCAAAGGAAGTAGTCCAACTGATCCAAGTCACGGGGTTTTGGGGATTTGCGACTTAGAGTTCTAAGCTTAATGCAAAGCAACGCGTACTGCTGTCGCGCTGGGCTCTTGGCATACAAATACGATGCGATCAGCATCCTACTTTTTGCGTCTATGTTCAGGTCCCCTGTTTTGTGAACAGGCATTTGAAAATTTGATGCTGTAGACTGTTTAGGGCTCGGGGTTTGGGATTTAGGGTTCGGGTTTACGGAGAGCACAGCATACTCACGCCAAAAATGCTGAGACGTAATGTCAACAGTAGGATATGCTACAGCTGCCACGTGGTCCTGAAGCCTGCCTGGCCACAGAGCCTACAATATAGGGGCCTTAACAATTGGAGTACGGTACTTATCATAAGGAACCCCCAAAAAAGTATGGGTAATTTTTAGGCCCGACATTACGCAGACGTTTCCCGACGAAGTGCCGTCCCGCAATTGCCTATGCCACAAGCCACGGCCCTAAGGAGATGGTCCATGCCGTAGTGCTGCGCTCTGCGAGGGCGGCGAAACTGGGTGCACGTTCCAGCCGCGTCTTCAAGCAACTTTGGCCAATATTCCTTAGTCGCTCTCCTTGTAGCCCCAATTACACATAGTCTATTGGCCAGTATTTTGGGGCTGTAGGAATGTAGGCAAATGATGGGACATGTTGTAGGACCGTAGGATTGCCGGGCTAAAGATACAGGGTTTGTGCGTCAGGACATCACGCTTTGCCGGCTGTCGCCGATTTCCGGGTCCGCTTTACGTTATCACAATGATCAGTATGTGCATCCTAATGTAGGTTTTGTCTTTGGGCTCTGACTTCCTGCAGGTGAAAAGAGAGGAGCAGAGGAGCACCAAGTTTTAGCAGTACAGTCCTTCGACTGTTTGAATGCTGCCAGTTGAAAGCATGCTTGCGATACTTCGTATAATTGCCGTAGTTGTGGCCATCATACGAACCCTAACCGCGCCAGTGACGCTAGCAGGAAGAACATAGTAATTGCATCCATCATGCGATCAGTACAGCTATTCCGTAGGAGGGTCATCTGTAGGCTTTTTGGCCGGGATCTCCCCCTAAACCCTTACCCAAACCCTCGAACCGCCCCCCCCCCCGTTATCGCTCTGTGCCTGGTCCCCCAATAATCTGAAAACTGTGCAAGGCTGGTCTTATGCTGTTCACTGATCATGCGCTATGGAGGCCGGGAGCCAAAATCAAGGATTTTTTAGAGGTAAACAGCCGGGCTGTCAATGGGTTCAAGGATGTGAATCGGGTTTTACTGTAGCTGGCATCGTAGCATCTACAGCATTTGGCTTCTTGGGGACGGCAAAGAAGTCGGCGTGTGGGGGTTTGAGGGTATGGGGTATTGAGCACCATGACAGTGGCAAAAGTTTTAAGTTATGCCCTCGCCACACTAGTCGTACAATATATAGTAAGAAACTAGAGGGACCCTGACAGTTCCCTGGTGGTCATTGTTCCAGGATAGGCTCTAAGCTGAGGACATTTTCGATGATTCGGGTCGTCGTCTAACCCTAAGACCAACAAGTTGGCCATGTCAGGTATGCCTATACCATACGGCCTCTTGAAAGCGAGTTTGGTGTAAATATACAGTGTGGCTTTCGGAGTGAGCTTCTCTCCTCGTCACTAAACACCAAAGTACAGCTTCCAGATTTCGGACGTCCCCCTGAACCCCAAGCCCTCAACCCCAAGACCTTCAACATTACAGCCCTACCTTAACCCAAAACCCACTTTTTTGTAGGTTCTCATTATACACCCTAATATGGGATTTATAGGGACCCTACAAAAAAGCAGGTTTTGGGTTCTTAAGGTATGCAACCTACATCCGAAAAGCCAGCCGCCTAAAAGCTGCCCTGCCCTTACAGGGACGCGGCCGGATGCGGAGAAGCCCCAGTTCGAAGCCAAGGCGCCTGCGATGCAGGGGCTTGTATAGTTACAGGTCTCCTGTGATATCATATCATGGATGGGCATGGCAGGATGTAGCATGCTTCCTCGTAATACAGTATTCCATCAGTTTGGGCTGTCTTGTATTATCTTTCGCTACATGGTTCGATGCGCTTACCACACGACATGAGTATACCGTCAGAAATCATCTGGCGTCATGGTGTGTCAAACATCATGTCAGGTCATACTGTATCATGCTATGAATGATCGTGTGAGTCGTTGTGGTTGCTTTTTGTTTACCTTGAAGTTCGTTTTCTTGATACAAATTCAATTCTTCCGTCGTATAGTTTTTTATGCCCGGCTAAATACTGCCACGTATTTTATTCTACTGTGATATTCAGTTCCTTTGTGTTACGGTCCGGAGTATAATATAGTACGGTCTAGTGTGTTTCAGTGTACTCTTGTGTTCTGCCATGTTATTGATACCGCTTGACATCATGCTATAGCCTTCTGTGTTAAACCATGTTGCTACGATAACGTAGTGGTTTCTTATGGCATGTTTTGTTGTGACTTGCCTTGTTACGTTCCATCGCATTATGCCCGTATTGTATTGTGATATACCGAATACTATATTGTTGGTACTGCGGTCGTCTATTATCGCGCGCTTATGTTTGTTTATGTTTCAGGGTTGTGCGCAGGTATATACTCGTATATAGGTATATTGGGTTTTTGGTTTTTGTTAGAATTTCATGCCACTAGCAAGATGTTTTGTTCACTGCCGTATCATGAAAGCGTTGTTGTGCTATGAACATATATGTGGCTACATGGCTATGTTATGTGGCGTGATATTATATTATCTTTTGTTGCAGTGTATCATGCTATTTGGGAGGGATGTCAAGTTTCATCGTGTTCCCGTTCGTTTGCTGCTGAGTTATCAACTCGTATGCACATTGATTTATCATGATCGGTCTTTTCACGCACATTGAATTGCATATGTCATGTTATAGCATGATATGCCGTATTAAGACATGTGGTTCGATGTGAGAACATGCTGTCTGAGACCGAAAGATGCTATCTTGTATGGTGCCGTATCATACCGCATGATTGTTCCTGGTCATGATTATGCTTGTATGGAAACTGTGCTATGCTTTATTGCCGTATATTGACAGATTTCCTATTGGATGACATTTATTCCACGTGCATATGTACAGGATGTTAACTTTTTGTCGATGTTTCAGTGTGAAGTACATTGGCATGCCAGTTAGCAGGGGTTGAGGGGGACGGTGGCCGGATGGATGAGGCTTCCACCTGAAGAGAGTTGCATTTGATCGCACCAGTCCATACCAGGTCACTGTAAACACGGTCACAGCGATGCGCTTCGGATAACTAGTGTTTTGGGTTAAACTTTTAAGGTTTCGATGTGTTGCCTTCCAGATTATGAGGTTTTGGGCTTAGGCATTATCAGGGCACCCATTGCATCCGCCCGGGAGTCATCATTCGCGGCGCCGCACCTGGAATCCACACATATGTAAACCCTAAATACGTCCAAGGCACGTTTCACCAGAGTATCTACTTAGTGCTCTTGGGACTAGTATCGCTACAGACCTTGCCAGGCTTGTCCGAGTGTGAGTGTCAAAAAACACCACCAAAACCCTAAACTAAACCCTAAGCCCTAAACCCTAAACCCTAAACCCTAAACCAACCAACCAACCTAAACCTTGCCAGCATCTGACCCTGTATCGGAGGTCAGGCCTAGCCAGGCGGAAGGCAACAAAACCTAAAAAGATTCCCCAAAGCCTCCTGGTGTTTTCAGGTCTTGGCTCAAAGGCTTATGTCCTCCATTGCGACGAGTTCTTGCCTCAGCCTGGTGTCGGGCATGCGTAGCATCAATTTAGGGTTACCGGCTTCCCGTTTTGAGGTCTTAGGGACTCCCTTTAAGGGGGCTCTGGGCTCGAGATTTTATGGGTCCGTTTTTGGGCTCCGGGTTGGTGATGGCGCCGAGCTTCCCGATGTCCAGGAATCTTCCGGAAGCCTAGAAATGCCCGAAGCGGAGCGACGGGCTGTTGAATCAGAAGCCCTTTGAGGCTTAAAATCATACACAAATAATATATAGGGGCCTTAATAGCTATCTCTGCTATCTTGGGGTTCCTTATTATAATTATCGTATAACATACCCCAAAACCCCATTCTAATTATTAAGGCCCCTACGTTACATTACCCCTTGACCTGATAACCCTGAGCTCTAATCCCCCAAACCGCGGAAGCCTTATAAGGCTCGCAACCTTCGGTTTGCCAGCTCTGACACTTTCCGGTGATCGTAGTTCTGGGGCGGGTAGCCGGACTCTAGTTAGATCGGGCTTTTGATGCTTTAGGGCTTCAGGACAGAACTTGGGTTTTAGAGTTCAAGGTTTACGTTATGGGTTTCAGATGACTTAGTGAGAGTTGTGCTCACTTCAACTGGGGTTATCAAAGTTCTTATCCATACTTACAAGCCGTTTGGTAAGTGCCCCTGAACTTCAGGTATTCCAATGGCCATCACAGTATGCTTGCCAGAACCAGTGTGAAGAGAATAGTTCAGATCTTCCCAACGGATGCCCAACAGCATGCAGAGTTTGCTTTCAGGATTAGGGTTTAGGAGACAGACAAGCCCTCAAACTCCGAGACGGCGGTTATCTAACCCTCAGCCAGGCAAGTCACGAAACACTCGACTTTTCCGACAGAGCCTTCTACTGTACCGAAACTTGCTTTGCGAGGGTCGCATCCTTTTCGTGTGCAAGATGCCCCTCAATGATTGAACCCCAAACCCTCCTGGGATGAAGTGCCTCCGGGTTGGGTCACAGTTAAGAGCTGAGGCTTTATCCTGTACGCCCCAAGCTCTGAAAATCCACTCCTGTCGCAGGAGTGGCAATGCTGACCATTTTCCTGATTTCCGTCGTCCCGCTGCCCCCTGACCTGGCCAGATTGCAAGGGGGTAAGTATGAGGGTTAACCAGTCCAAAAGCAGATAAGCCCCAGGCAGTCGCAAATGGCAAACTCTTCAGCCCATCGTGATTATCTGGCCCGTGGAAGCCAAGAACTAACCCTGACCTTCCAAAGGAACCGACGATCGAGTACTTGGGTGTGGATGATGGTGTTTTAGTGTAACGTGGATTAGTTGGTATCTGTCGGGAGGTGGTAATTAAAAAATAGCACCTGGGCTCTTAAGCAGATCCCGTGCGAAACCTAGACTTTCAAAAGCGCGGAAGGCAGATGAAAGCAAGTTGAGCACTGAGCACGTGGGAAAAGGGCTTGGGGGATTTGCTGCCTTTGAGGTGTTTAGGGCATGTAGTTTCCTTTGTGGCCTGGGTTTTGAAGTTTATGGCTCCAACCATGGTGCAGTTTAGGGTGTAGGGTTTGGGAAACCGAGGGACATTGGCCGGGCGAGCTCCAATCAAACCTGTGTAAAAAGGGTTTGGGTTTCCTAGCTTACAGGTCCAGGATTACCTTGTACGGCTTGGAGTTCAGGCATGGCAGCAGAGCACAAACCGCTCGATCCTAAAACCCTAAACCGGTGGTAGCTTGCCTGCCAAGCGCCGGTGTGAGAGTCGAAACCGGTGGTAGCAGGCGCGACCCAAGTTCAAAGCCCACGGCCCATTAAATGCCACAAGCCATCCTAAACCGTACATCCAGTATGTAAGCCCCAGAAACCCTAAACACCCGATATCAACCCAAGAAACCACATACGCCCCATAAGCCCTACCCATAGGCCCCTTTTTGGGGTTCATATATAGACTCCTATAAGGTAACCCCCAAAGGAACTACTATGGGGCCTATGGGTAAGACCTTGAAGGCCAATGACCCTAAACCCTAAATCCTAAACCCTAAACCCTAAAACCTAAACCCTAAACCCCTAAACCACCCCAAAAAACACCTAAACCCCTAAACCCTAAACCCTAAACCCTGAGCCCTAAACCTGCAAAAACCCGAGGCTTGAGCTGCCAAACTTCCCTCGGGAGGACCAGTCCATGATTCTCTGGGCACGACGCTGGGGCGCTTTTAAGGGTTTAGGGGTTTAGGAGTTTAGGGTTTAGGGGTTTAGGGTTTAGGGGTTTAGGGTTTAGGGGTCTAGGGTTGAGGGGTTTAGGGTTTAGGGGTTTAGGGTTTAGGGGTTTAGGGTTGAGGGGTTTAGGGTTGAGGGTTTAATTTTCACTGCCACGAGTGCAGCCTGGAATGAGTCAGCTGTCCTGGCGTGACGTTGCAAGCCAGTTGCAAAAAACGGGTTACTTTTGTTTGATTGCTTCGGTGGTTTGGGTGTTTAATATGCTTGGGTGCTGTGCAGTGAAGAAGGGTATACCTACCACCTGAAAAACCATCACTCCCGTGCCCCAAGCCCTCATTTCAAGCCCTCTAGACCGAAGCTGCCGAAGCCCAGACCATCCAGATATAGCGAAGCACTGGCTTGCCTCCATATTCAGGAAATCTGGAGGAGGCTTTCGCCACCTAGCTGAAGAGGAAGATGCACAGAAGTTTTCGCTTCACCTTGTTTGGGAAATCGTCAAATTCCTGAGAGGCTTTCAAGTTGAGGGAAGGGCACAGAAACATAGGGGATCATCCCTCTTAGCTCTTGCTTTTTGGATTACGGCCCATGTGTTGACATGTCGGTTGGGGCACCCGGTACAATAATGACAAGGACCCAAAGGCCGACAAATGAAAGCCCTACAAGTACCCTCAAGATTCATTCAGTGCCGTAATTTGTAAATATCGGATATCGCCCTACAAGACCCCACCAAGCTCGAACCTGAGTCCTCAGACCGACAAGGATCCAAGGCAATGTAACCACAAAAGCATCCTACCATTGTATGCCAATGTGTGGCGGCTTCTTGAAAAAAGCGGGCGGGCAAGTTCTCTCGTATGTTATGGTCTTTTGTTATAAGGACCCTGCCGTTTATGGTCCGTTTTGGAGCTCAGTCTTCTTTCAAGAGGCTTTCTGGCCCCTTTAAGCAGAAGCCCCTCAGCCGCACTTGCAGCACTCAGGCCGCACAGAACGCTACCAGCTTCCTGAAGCAAGCGCCGCCTAGCTGGATTTCTGATTCACTGAACCCTATTAATGCTAAATAGTATGGTTTATTGTTTTGTTTGACAAGCAGGCCAAGGACAGTTCGAATTCGACAACAGGGCTTGCAAGGGAAAGCAGCTAGGAGCTTGCTTCTACCTCGGCGCCGCCCGAGCATGATGTGACGACCTCGAGCCCTTACCGTAAAACACGCACGGCATAAAACCCAATCCGCCCGCCAAGCTTGATTACTCCAAGCAGCACCCCCAGTGATAGGCTGCATGGGTCCTTAGATTCTTGGCACGACGTCTCTTTATGGCTATCTGGATCGATGCTGCCATCATTCATCATTCTGCCGTCAATTTGCCCAGAAGCTAGGGTTGGCGGTTATAGAGGTGACGGCCATGTGCAAGGTTAGTGCTCCGTGCCCTAATCAATGCTTCACTTTTTATCGAGGAATTTCCCGAACTCTTCAAAACGATTCGACATTCGCATGTTCGTACCCGAGCTCATTGTAGTGAGGGAGTCTCAGGCAGCTGTGCTATGGGTTCGGCTTGAGGTTCAGCGGTGCCATGCTTGAAGGTTGATGCTAGAGATCTTGAGCGGGCACAGCTCAGAAAGGCAGGAGGCAGCAATCAACGACAAGAGGCTAGTCGGGATGGATGCCGAGGGGGGGGGGGGTGGCGCCTTGCTGCTTCTCCCTAGCTCTCCGTAGGCAGCCATCGCATCTATGGCATGCGTGGCCTCAACCTCGAAGAAGCCCGAAACACGTAGAGCTTCGAGCGCTTGCGACTGGTGAGGTCCGACATGGTCGAGTTCTACCAAAACGACGACTATGCACCCTATGCCATCGAGGGCTTTGGAAACTCGATCTGATCTGAAGGAGTCCTCTGGGTTGCAGGGCTTAGGGTCTAGATGCCTGATGCCGTGGAGAATCCTCGAAGTGGCACTTTCCAGATCAGCAGGTTAGGGCTTCCGTTTCCTTGGCATAGAGCCTACGCCGGAATTCCCTTCACGGCCTTTCGAGCCGGAGACGAGTGCTACTACGTCACCCCGGGAACCAAAGCGAGCTCAATCAACTGTGACGGCAACAAGTGCAGCGGACATGGGCCGCTTTGCTACTGTGATTACAGCAGCTTAAAATCCGGAGGAGTGCAAAGCAGGCAGTCGTTCCGTTCGGATTCCCTGGAGTCCCACTAAACCCTAAACCCTAAACCCTAAACCCTAAACCCTAAACCCTAAACCGAGTGTGAGCGCCGAAACCTGTAGAGCCTAAACCAAAATCCTGAAACCCCTGGGGCTTAGGGTTTAGGGTTTAGGGCTTAGGGATCCACACCGGCCCTATAGAAGCCGCGCAATAGTCCTCCAAGACACACCAAAAGTCCAAAACGGTGTAGCATCTCTCAACTTAACGCCGTAACACTAGAAGGCTACACCGTAAACCCGAAGCCCCAGAAGCCCACGCCCCTTGATCCTCTGCTTTCCAAGAAGCCGAAGCCTTAACCGGCCTGAAACCCCACACCCCGAAACCCTGCAGCTCCAGGCGACTATTCCCTTGACTCGGGTGTCACGAAGCCCTCAAGGTCTAGAAACGACGTTCGCATCGAGGAGGGGCTTGGGACTGTCAGAGCGTTGTTATAGGGTTTAGGGCTTTAGGGTTTTAGGGTTTAGAGTTTAGGGTTTAGGGTTCAGGGTAAGGCTTCTAGATTGAGGTATGTTGTGGGTTCTCAAGGATACATAGAGGGTTTCTGGTTTCGGGGCTTGCTTATGGCAAGGATCCTACTGTTCAGGTGTATATTGCATCTCCGAGTCGCCCGTATTCCGCAACTCGCACAGGCTGAAACTTTAGACAATGGCAAGTTCGTAGACATGCATAGGCCCGAATCGCCCCGGCAAGGGTTTTGGGATCGGTATCGAAGCTCTCCACGCGAATTCGCAAAAGCAAAACCCCAAGCATCCTTCTTGGACAGACCTTCGGGGGGTGCTTAGTCTGTCGGCACGCTGTTGAATTTGAAGCAACTCGTCCGTAGAGTACAGGTGGCGAAATCTTGTAAACGACTTACAGGGCTGAAGTCCATGCCTGGGCACCCAAGCCTAAACCTGCAGCAGGTGTCTGAGTGCGTGCTCACGCGCAGCAGCTGCGACAGCACGATGAAAGCTGCAGTCCTGTTCAACTTCACAAATGCTGGTCGAATTTCAGCAACTTGGGCCTGCACAAGATCTCAGAAGTACTTACCTCTCTCTGTCCCTCCCCTTCTATCTCTCTCTCTCTCTTTCTTTCTTTGGTTTCTCCATCTCTCTCTTCTTTTTCTCTGTTTCGGAACTGTGGACCCTCTACAGTCCTCTCTTTGCGACGAAGACGTCAAATTGACTACAATGTCGGGAGGTGCTAAAGAGAAAGCTGCGACAAGGATCATCCTTAACCGCTTCATGTTTCAAGGCCCTCCAGGCCATGTTCAGTTTTCAGCCCCCTATACTGTGCCTCTTAAGCCTCATCCTTGCAAACCCAGTAAAAGTAAATATGCAAGCCCTGGCATTCACAAAAGACTCCATTAAGCCACCCCCTAGGTCTTTCGCGAATGCAAGGGCTTGTGATGACCTTTTGTCCGTGAGACATGCTGTGTGTTGATTCAGAGCTCAGCCACACTGCTGTCGTCGTATCGGAGACCTCGCCACGCTTGTCCCAGTCATGGGTGGTGAAACATACATTTCAATCGCTTGTGGGCGTAGGAATTTGCAGGCTTGGGTTCAGGACGGGCGGCTAAGAGTTTGGGTCTCAGGGTTCCAGCATGTTCAGAATTTAGGCACTACGTGGACTTAAGGCCACATCTGCCACAATTCCGACATGCTTTCCACGCCCTCACCCTGTCCGTCAGGCTTTCAACACGTAGACCCTGAAACGCAGACGCTTGATTGAAAGCAACCAGCAGCTGAAAGCGAGGAAAGGTAGCCAACCCTCCTCAACTGCGGTTATGAGCTCCAGCGGTTTAAGTGTTGTGCGCTTCAGGGCGTAGGGTTTTCGCTCCAAGCCTACAACCTGGAAAGCCCTTGTCAAGAGCTTATTGGGGTTGTGCTGTTGTTGTGCTGTGTGTTTGTCGTGAGGGGCGGGAGGTTTGGTCATGACAGTGTGCAGCGTAGTTTCCTTCAGGCGAGGCTATCTGGCTGTGGCTAAAGGCACATGACCGAAACCAGAATCTGTCTGCAGAGGCAGCCATGGAAATCACACTCGTGTTCATCATCGTCCTCGTCATGATGCTTCTTGGATGTTCGGCATTCGTTTTCTAATTCAAGCAAAGTGAAAGTTTGCGTTGTTCCTTGAATCAAACCCCGCTAAATCCTGCGCCCGAAATGGGGGTTTCCGAAAATAGAGGACGCTAATATAGGAGTCTAAATAGTAGGATCCTTCTCATAAGGACCCCCCAAACATGGTACCCCTTATTTTCGGAAACCCCCAAACCAGCACCTCAAACCCTAATCCCCTGAAAAAGCCTGGGGTCCGAACCCCTCGCAACGCACTCCCCGGACTCCCACCCCTTCCGCCCCCCGGAAGAAAATACTCATTCCACGACGCAGTAAACACACACACAAGAGGAGGGTTTAGGGTTCAGGGTAGAGAGAGAAGGAGGGAGATACACCCTAAACCCCAAATCCGAGCAAGGCTTTCCGCTATCCTTGGATTTAGGAAGGCTGCTAGATCCAGAGTTTGAGATTTCTGGATTCTGGACGACTGATCTCAGTGCGGTCGTGGCAGACACCCACCATGGACCACCGATGTGCTCAGAAAGCATGGGCAGCCGTTTGGGCAGTTCTTGTTGCTGTTTCTGCCTGGGAGCCGAGAGGGATGATGTATGGGTAGCATCGGCTGCCGAGTGCATTTCCAGATCCGCGCGGATGGATTTCCCAATCCAAGACGTATAAACCAACATCACCGTGCGACCCTGAGCCCGAAACGCTTAAAGATCACAGCCTCAGGGTTTGCCTTTCTGAAAAGCTTGCAGGTTTCCTAATAAATCCGCTGGTCTAGTTTAGGATTCAAGTTTTGGCAGTTTTCGGACAGCCTCCCACAAAAACTGCGGACACATGAGAGGTATAGCTTGGAGCTCCTTTGCTATGAACAGCCATGAAACAGCCCAAGGTGAAACAGCCCAACCCAGAAGTTGTATCATGTCATGGTTCATCCCTCGCATACGAACACTTTTGCGTGGAGGAGTTCTAAGACTAGGCCAGTTGCAGAGTCCCTACGCCCGAAACCCTGAACCCTAAACCCCAAACCCTAAACCCCAAAGCCTAAACCCTTAAACCCCTACCCCTAAGCCCTAAGCCCTAGGTTCATGACGATTGATCTGGGCACCGTGCTTAACGACCTGCTCGTGAAGCCTCTCGAAGCTTGGTGGACGAAGGAGCTGGCCGCGTCACCGTTCAGAATTCTGGAATTTCCAGGGCTTGAGATTATATGACTAAGACAGATAGGGTATAGAGAGAGAGAGAGAGAGAGAGAGCGAGAGCACTTATCACAGTCCCTTCAAAGCCCCATAACACATGGGGGGCCCATGTGGCCGAGGGACCTTAACCGTCCCTTTGGGAGAAGAGAGAGAGCACGAGCGGTAGAGAAAAGGCAGGGCGCGAAAACAGACAGGGAGAGAGAGAGAGAGAGTGTGAGAGAGTGCGAGGAGACCGAGAAGGGGGAATGACACATGTTTGTAATTACTGAAGGCGTCTCCGTCCGATCCTGCGTCAAGTATAAAGTATACGCTACTTTCCTCGTGCACCTTGCTTCTGAGTTGTGGGTTTGTTTGTTGTTGTGAAGTTGGGTTTATAATTTCAGACTACTGTCCATATGTGTGCATCCTGTGCACGTAGCCACCCTTGTGCGGCTTACAATACACTTATTTTCCCTGAAAGAAGAAAGCTGGCTTAATCTTGAATCTTGCAGGATTTCTTTTCTATGTTTTGTTCGGGCCGTAAATGTTCTGGTAAGTCCAAAACCTTGCCTGACGAATCGTTCCTTATCTGTCCCATGACCCCTTCTCCCGCAGCCCCAGACGCGGCTTAAAGCCTCCCTTGTCCCTGAAACCCGAAGCCCCCCGGAAACTTGAAGCCCTAACGGCCCTAACGCCTGTAGCCCCCACAACAGAGCCTGAACCTACATGCTCCCCCTGCCGCCCCCAGTCAAAGTAAAACCCGAGCCTTCCCCCATCCCCAGAGAAGACCCCAATCCAATGCCTAAAACCTGGACCCTCAACCTAAACCCTAAACCCTGAACCCCAAACCCTAAAAACTAAACCCTAAACCCTCAACTCAAAGTCAACTGAGACCCGAACTCCGAACTTTGAAGCTGAGGAAAAGATGCTTGCCGGCCTCAAGGGGTCTGCGCAGTCCTTGACACTGAGATTGCATTACAGGCAGGCGCTTCAGATGGTCAGTAAAGAATATAATATATTTAAACCAGAACAGAAAAGCTTACAGCAATTTCTGCATTCACAGGCACTATGAATATATTACGGCGGGTCTAAGAATCGGAAGATGGTTCAGTGTTGAGATCTGAGCTCCCTTTTGTTTGCAAAGAGCCCCTTCGCCAGCCCCTTGGAGCCCGAAGTGAGGGACTCAAGAGCGCAGGCATCCCCCGGTCAACAGGTTCAGGGCTGAGGCTGTTCACTTAATGGCTCTACCCAAAATCCCAAAGACCTGACAACTACAGCTTCGCAAGCCCAAGAGCATGAGCACCAGCCCTAAAGCCCCGAGTTCTGCCGAAACACTGAGCTCTGAAACCCCTCGCCACTAAATCTCCAAGCCCTGAAGGCCAAAAGCCCTTGAACCCTGAAGCCCTCAGGGACCAAAAACTCGAAAGCCGAAGCCTTTCACTAAAGTCACCAAACCTTCTGGCCCTGAAGCCTGAAGAAGTAAGCCCTGATGCCCTAATGCCCTGTACCGCGAAACCCTGTGGAAGCCTTGAAAACCTCACACCTAGAATCCCTATAAGCACTGGAGCCCGAAGACTTAAGCCTTATACGGCCCATTCAGCTCCTTATCATCGCTGAACCCGAAGCCGCAAAGCCCGAAGCGGCTGCCGGACTCAGGATGAATTCACTCGGAACCACTATCGGGTGACTCGGCTCGACACGACATCTTCAGGAATCAGGGCCCTCTAGAGAAGTAACCTGAAGCAAGAGCGTGCGAATCCAAATATGAAGTGTGTAGAGGAGCGCGGAGAAGTTTTTTGGGAGCCTAGGCTTACAAAAAAGGCAGAGGCATTCAAGGTGAGGCTTGAAGAGATATTATTTGGGCATTCTTTGGAACGTAGGCTAAAATTCAAAGTTCGGATTCCCTGGTATGAGCGCGGCAGCCTCCTGCAACACGAGCCCCGCAACATTACATGGGGGTTTCCAACAAGCAGAGTTTACTTTTTGTGAGGGTCTTTTCAGAACGAGGATCCTGCTCTTTAGAATTAGGGCCTCTCTCTGGGTAGATAGATCCGTTTATTTTTTATGTATAGTTATACTTGTATTTATGTATAGGCATAGTTATGCCTCCCTCTCTATATCATATACATGTACTTATAAATGTCCTGCATTTCTGAAACTCCCACATGGAGATTTTGCACACGGGGATCTGTTCCCTTCATGCCCTCGTTCTGCGTTAAGGCCTCCCGACCTTAAGGCGCAATCGCCTCGCGGATCTCTTGACAGAAATGCCAAGCAAACTATCACGAACCGATTCCTCAAGCAAGTAGGGCCCCCCCCCCTTCCAGCGGAATGTTGTCTACTAGGGTTCCTAGAGGAGGGGTGCGCAATCGTAGTCTTCCTCGCATGAAAAGTTCCGATGGGTTACCTACGAACCAAGCAGTCTTTGTTCGAGATCTTGTTCAATGACGCAATGCACTACTACTTCCGTTCAGTGCCCTTCTCCTTCGCGTGGATGCCCGAACATCTTGATTTAGTCTTAGCCTGCTTGAAATTAGTCTGTCACGTGACGTTGACAAGTACGCACACCTTACAGATCGGAAGGCGATCGGCAGGCCGCACATTTGGTCATTTTACGGACTCTGGAGCAGGAATGAATGACTGAGTGAATGAGTGGCTTGGGGTCTAGAGTGCTTCTCGTCATTGCCCGTCTGTACTGTAGCATGATCGCTTGGACAAGAAGCAGAGTCTGAGCAGATTGACGATCGCTACCGAATACGAATTCCAGCCTTGGTCTGTGAGTTATTGACGTGTGGGGTTACTTGGTAGACCAACTCAAGAGGACGGAATTGCCAATGCCTTTTCCGTCCACAATACTTGAATTTCGGCAATCGACACACTTCCTCTGCTACTCCGAAACCTGGGTGGCCAGAGCTGACAATTGGAACAGGGACCACCTGCTTTTAGCGGAGACCGATGCAGACTGAGTGAGTTTATGCTGCTAAGGATGGAATTGCAAACTGCTGGTGCCAGCGACGACGAGCTACAGGCAGGTCCTGATGTGGCGGATTGAGTCCGGACAGACCCCAAAACCTGGTTAATCCGGATACCCTGCTGAGAACCCGAACAACACTAAGTCAAGAGCGAGCCACGAAGCATCAATGGCCTCATCAAGAATTACTATCCGAAAAATCCTGAAGGGCAGCTACAATCCTCGATCCCCAGACCCCCAAAACGTCCTGAACCAAAGCTCGGTACTCTACATTATGAATCCCAATCTGCCGAAGGAAGAAGATGACGAAAGTCGGGCTACTGAGCTGGAGCTCATCGCCGGGCTCCCAGCTGGCGGGGGTTTAGCAAAAAGGGTGTCAGGGTTCAGAATTTTGGAAGGTGTAGGCAGTGTAGGAGGCTTTGGGGTTAGCTGTAGGGTCTGGCGGCATCGGGTTCAAGCCCTACGGGCCTCAACACTGCCTTCTTGTGCTGTGGCTGGGTGTAACATGTAAGAACGAACAACCTGGAAATTGCGCAAGGTGACTTCGGTCTACTAAGAAAGTGACACAAAGAGCCTAACATCTACAACAAGTCTGAAGGTACAGAGGCTTCAAACTTCGAAGGGAGCCGCCAGTGAGAGTCGGGCTTCAATCGGCGACACAGCAAACCCAAGCCCTAAGCCTTGAATGCTTACATTGAGGCTATGTCAGCAACTCTCTTCAAGACGCCATCAATTCCAAAGACACCCAACACCCTACGTAGGCTTCACGTTCAGTAGCCCCCAACCGCCCCGAGGAGCGGACGTTGCAGAAGCTCTCGCGAATTGCAGGGCAGGTCGGGCTCCGGTTTGGAATTTAGGGTTTACCTGGACCCCAAAGAACCTACCTTTTTAGGGTTCCTTATTATGATTTCTTTATATAAATCCTTAAAAAGGTAGGTTATTTGGGGTTAAGGTAGGGTTTAGGGTTTAGGGTTTATGATCTGTCGGATGAGGGGCCTCAGTCAGATTTTTGTTCAGGTGTGCGGAGCCTTTGCCAGATCCGAGTCCCGAAAAGTAGACAAGTGGGGGTCAGAAGGCTGCTTCCGGACCGGATGTGCCGTGGTGGGTGTAAAGCTTTTCGGGTGTGTTGAGATGTCTGACCTGCCTTATGACATAAATGCCTGGCATCTTAAATCAGATATGAGGAGTCATGTTCGGACCTTCTAAGACTTTGCTGGCAGCCGGCAGCCCGATTCACGTGGCTAAACCTGTAGATCCGAAACGACTGGCACACGAAGCATTAACCCTTATAGCCTAAGACCCTAAAGCCAACCTCGCTTGTGGGTATAGTTCTCGGCCCTTCGGGAGGGGAAGAACAAGTCCCTAAGCCCTAAAGCCTTAGATAGTTGAAGCCTAACACATCCCCGACCCTGGGCCCGAGGCTCTAAACTGTTAAAATTCCTGAAGCTCAGCAAAGCCAAGACCCTGACCAAAACGAGAGAAAAAAAGGAGCTCAGCAACAGCCCAAAACCCACAATCCTAAGGCCTTGAAGCCCGAAAATCCTACCGGGCTGTGGAAGGCACTCAATAAGAACGAGATCAGCAAGGAGGAGATGGCGAAGAAAAGCGAGTCACTCCCACCTGCAGCAAGGAGTTGGTTTTGAGGGCTGTAGAGGGTTTAGCGGGGTTGGGGCTTTCTGCAGGGTTTTCGGTTCAGGGAAGGGGCCGTTTCAACTTGATAGTTCTGTAGGCTGTGTTTTGGGGGGTGGGCGGCTGTGTGAGTAGAGGAGTTGGGGAGGGAGACATCAAGAAGGACGAGATGAAGAGCGCCCCTTAAACCGCAGTGCAAAGGCTCCTGCTAACCCTAAACCCTAAACCCTAAACCCTAAACCCTAAACCCTAAACCCTAAAACCCTAAACCCTAAAACCCTAAACCCTAAACCCTAAACCCTAAAACCCTAGACCCTAAACCCCAAACTCCATCTGCTGGCTGTTCAGCATCGCCCCCCGCCCTACTGCAGGAACCTGTTGATGAAGCCTGTGTCTGTACTTTTCCAATGGAGGTTTGCGCAAGATTATTGCGACTCAGATTAAAATCCCTTACAAGAGCCAGTACTTCTTCATCGAGTTCCTACCCATGTCCTTCTGATGGGCCTTCCCAAATCCTGGAACTGGCGAGGTATGAGAAGGCTGTTCTTGTTGAGATGATGGGCGTCAAGGCGGGCCGTCATCCAGAGGTTTATTGGGCATTATAGGGCTTGCTGAGGGTTTCACGGTGTACATAGGGTTGTGAGGTCAAGGTTTGGGGTTAAGGATCTACGATTGACACAGCCGGTGCCCAGCTAAGTTGGAGTGTTCCGGGCTGAAGCCAGTAAGCCCATGCGAGAAAACGAGGACATCCTCGCGACAGCGCGAGCCGGAAATATATGGTCAGTAATGACCGTACTTTGCTTCGCCGGCCGTCGTTCGCGCGAAGCCAAAGCGCTACACAGCCGAGAAACCACAAGTCGTCATACACTGGGGAGACTGGGGACGCACCCTGTCGAGACTGATCACAATTGGTCTGGAACTCCAAAAACACTGAAGTCCAGGAACCCAGGCATTCCACCTTTGCCTAAACAACGGAAGCCAAGCGATTGAACTCGATGCCCATGCCCAGGTGGCAGAGGAACAGGTCGAGCAAGCGCCGGCACAACTGGCTGCATGGGCAGTGCCACAAGGCTGCAGGTTCATATTTTGTGGTCCAAGGGTTGGGACTCCAGATTACGGCATAGGAATTCGTACGATTAGGATCGGTTTCTTGTTGGGGTGTTAGGGGTTCTTCCATGTCGGATACATTCAAGCCGCTCCGGTCCGTGAAACGTGGTTGAGCCTGTCGTAGACCTATAGCAAATCATCGTACTGTTAGGTAGCTGCTTCTTCTGCTGCTGCTGCTGCTACTGCTACTACCACTCATCATCACTACTGCGGCTGCTGCTACTCCTCCTCCTCCTGCTCTCCTGCTCCGCCTCCTACTACTACTACTACTACTCCTAGCCAGATTCAGCAAGACTGACCCCTCAGTAAGAAGTTCATCTTTGACACTGTTGGCACTTTGATTGAACTTTTCGCAATGCGGCAAACGGCTTCTGCGCCAAGGTCCCTCAACGGAGTCAAGAAGGAGCCTCGATTGCTGGTCCAGCTTTTGGAATTCGCTTTTCTACCGAACTGAATTACCATAGCCCTTTCAGGGCAAGACGTGTCGCCCACTGTTAAGGACCTCTTGGTCACATTGTGATGACACATCTGGTTTGTGCCTTGTTAACATGATCATGAATGCCGGCAGCTCAGCTTCGGCTGACGGTGTCTAGTCTACCTACTGTTGTGTTTGCGATTGGTGCTCCTGGTATCATAGTTGTCTTGTTGTCATGTTGTTTCTCTCGCGCATCAAGGTTCATGCATACACATATGCATTTACAGATGCATTTACACATCCTTATGCACACACACAAACATGCATGCGTGCATGCATTCATAAATATCTATGTATGCAGGCATGGGTATCTTTGTCTGTGAATGTGCGTGTGTGTAGACATACATATATTTGTTATATATATATATATATATATACATACACACACACATAGATATACAGATACATGCGCGCAAGACAAGCGCTGTCTCTTGCCTAAGATGTCAGGAGTAATTAAGTCAAGAGCTGGATAGATAGAGACCATGATCTAACGGATGAGTGCCGGAGGTGTGTTTGCTCGATAGTTGTTGCTACTTGTACTTGGCTTGAAGAGTTAAACCACAGGGTTGTTGTATTTATACTGGAGTATGCGTCGGCACGGCGCTGGCACCGAATGTTTCTGAGCTGCATGCGATTCGTCAGGCACGGGAGACATGACGGAGAGTTTCGCAGACATGATCCAAACAATCTTGCAAACGGAAATCTCCAAAACCATGAGCTATTTATCGGGGCATGTATATATATATATATATGGATTCAGCAGCTGTCTCGAGATCCTGCCGCAGGACCGGGAGGTAAAGCTGCAGAGCTGGGTGCCTAGGCCGGCAAGTCGGAGGTTCCGCCCTTTCTCCTTGAGAGTTTTTCATATGACTTGGGCGTGGGGTCTCTAGGGGTTTATAGGGTTTAGGGTTCCTTTATTACGGGTTCCCTTAAAGGTTCTTTTAAGGGTTCTATAGGGGTTTAGGGAGCTGATCGAAGTTCCTAAAGCCACGGCCTTTCGGGCTTACGGCTTTCGGAATTCCTGATTCTGATTCTTACCGTCAGTGACGGTTGGAGGAGTGCCAGTTCCGGACATAAACAGATTTGTGGGATTCAAGGCGTAGCTCCCAGAACGCTGCAAAAACGGCCGCACGGTGTGATTGGGACAGAGCCATAAAGGCAAGAGGCTTTAATATAGGGGCCTAAATAACTACCTATACTGTTTTTTTTTTGTTTTTGCGGGTGGTCCTTATTATAAGTATAGTATTTGGGGCCCCCAAATCCTATTCCGGTTGCCAGGCCCTGGGCAAATCTTGCAATGATTTTTCTTCTCGAGAACAGGCGGTGAAGCGCCGGTGCAGCCGGTCCCTGCTGGAACCTCACCCCGAAACCGGAGCCAACAACGAATCAAACGGGGTACTCTATTGACTCTGATTTAGGTTTCTGTGTTCCCCTATATAATTAGAGGGGGCATAGACTTCATGGTTTCTGGGCCGGACATCCTCAAGCATCTTTGTGAAACATGCGGTTCCCTACCTCAAACATAACAAACCTGAGCCCAGGTCGCTATACTCTGAAGCCCCACTGACCACTGCATTACTCTGCAACCCTATTATCCCGCGGCTGTAATTTGTCAAAGGTGGCCTTTAAACTCTGCAAGCCTGAACCCGCAAACTTTCAGCTGCAACCCTTCACCCTCGACTTAACCCTCATAACCCTGGCCAGAAGCCCTAAAACCTAGAAGCCCTCACCATGAACTCTCATCAGGCGCCTATGAGGGCGAAGCCTTAAACCCTGCACCCTGTGCGACCACAGCCTTAAAAGCCAGATGCGGTACGCCCTAACCGCCCTGACCCCGAAACCCAACACTAAACCCTAAACCCAAACCCCAAAACCCCAAAACCCCAAAACCCCAAACCCCGAAGCCCTAAACCCTGAACCCGAAGCGCCCAAGCCTTCTGCTGAGAACTTCGACGTGCTGAACCTGGAACCTCCAGAGCTCGACGAAGCCATCATGCGCCATGGTAGACAGTACCTGTAGTCTCCATTGTAGTTCCTTTTTGGGGTTTAGGGTTTAGGGTTTAGGGTCTCCATTGTAGTTCCTTTTTGGGGATACCTTATAGAATCCTTAATACATAATTGGTTAAACCAAAAAGGAACTACCATGGAGACTATAGGTATACCCTAAACTACAGTCTAGAGGATCCCGATTACGACTTTTTTGGTTTAAGGGATTATGGGAAGAGGCTCTTGTGGTTCTGCTTGTCAGGTTTGGGGTTTAGGGTTTTGGGTTTAGGGTTCAGGGTTCAGGGTTTACGGTTTAGGGTTTAGGGTTTAGGGGCAAAAGGGTTCAGGGTTTAGGGTAGGTTCGGAAAGGTCATCTTGTTCAGCATAGTTTCAGATGCCGTTGATCGGCGGAGGCGAAAGCTGGCTCCGCAGTAAAGCTGCTAGGGCTGCTTGCTCCAGCTCCGGGCGAAGTGGAAAGCCTGTTGCAAAAGGGTAGGTTTTCAGGCTATCGAAGGGCCGACCCTGGGCTGATTTTTGGTTTGAGTTTGCCGCAGGGTTAGCGTCGTAGTGGGTTGCAACTCGAAGACCACAGAAACGTTTCCAGAACTTGATATACAGACAAGTCGACGGAGCGAAAAGAGACCGGAGAAGCACCCTTCCTTCTGAGCTATTGGCTAACCCCTACACGGCCCTAAACCCCAAAGCCCAGCCGAAACCTAAGCCCCGAAGACCCGCAAACCCTGAATAGAGTCCGACACAGGAAGCCTTTCCGCTCCCCACTCTTGCGCCCAGGTCCCCAAACTCAAGACCCCTACCCTGAACGCAGAGTTCCCAGGCCCCAAAACTAAGCACCCATACCCATTCCAGGCATATCTTCTTTGACTCTGAGTTCGGCGTGGCCCCAATGTTCTGCGATGAAGGGATCTTCCCTGCCTTCGTAGAGGCAGTCAAGCCGCCCCTCGTCTGCTTGTTGGCGTCAGTTCTGGGTGCACAGGAGTTCAAAACCACCTGGGAGTTTCCGAAAACAAGGGGTACCTATTTTGGGCTCCTTATAATAAGGATCCTATTGTTCAGGGTACTACATTAGGGTCCCCTATTTTCGGAAACCCCCACCTGTTCACTTTGGGCTTCCGGCTCCTGACAGCAAAGCTGGGGTGACCTTGGCTCAAATCAAAGGCTCTGCAGCAAGGGCTCAGCAGAGTAAGCGGTGAGTGGCAAAGCGATTTGAAAGGCCAAAGCCTGAATCACCTATCTGAGCTGTCTGATTCACTAGAAAGTTGCATCTTCTGTAAACGCTCCTATGCATTGTCGTCGTATTAATCTGCCGTACCATTCCGTGCTTTCTCTGGTGAGTCCAAGGACAGAGCTCCTCTAACCTAAAAGGCCATCTTAGGGTTTAGGGTTTAGGATTTAAGGGCAGCAGCCGAGTCCCTTGTGAAAGGGGTTTAGGATTTGGGGTTTGGGGTTTAGGGTTTGGGGTTTGCTTGCCTTTGCCGCCGGGGCTTGGGAGATGTGGCGTTGATAGGGCTTGCAACGCAAGCCACATTCTGGCCCAAATGCGGAACTCCAACTCCAACTACCAAGGCCGAAAACACTGGACGTGTTTCTATTTTACGCGGCGCTGCTTCCAAACATTCAACCCCTATACACGGCCCCACACTGCCCTAATCCAAGTTGCAAGCCTTAAAGCGAGAATTCTTAATCGTGAATCCTGAATCCCAGGTCGTCAAGCCTATCAGACCCAGAAGTCCGCACTAATGAAGCATGCCCGTCTCAAACCCCAGAGTTATTGAAGTTATGGTTCTCGTATGGAACCTAGAGAACCTTGCGCAATGAGGGAGTACCTGGACGTGCCTTACCACTGCTTCGCTCATGCCTGCGATGTCCTACACACGGAGACTTTGCTGAACTGGCGCCAGCCAAACCCACCCTAAACCCCACACATGTAGACACTTCCAAACTACCAGCCCAAGCTGCGCCTGGACTCGAAAACCACACAACTTCGACTTCGAATTCCAAGCTTTGCATTGGTCTGTGCAGGTGTACCCTCAGGCTTTCTCATGGGTTTCCCTCGGGTTGAGGGCAAGGGCAAGTCGGAAGTTCAGGGTTCTAGCAGGAGCCACGGTGGGCACAGCGGTCAACGTTGTCGGTTGTACTTCATTCGAGCCCCACTACCGAAAATCCCTTTCAATTTGGCCTCAAATGCATGTGTCCGCATGAGCTTCTTGGAACTGCAGAGCCTTGTTTAGCGGCAATGGTGCCGCGGCGCACAAATGATACAAGAAGGGGCAGGAAAGGAAAACCCGTATGCGCGTCACGTGTAAGCATAAGAACGGCACGATGTCAGGCATCGGCAAAACACAAACTAATCGATGCTCGATCGAGTAAGCCCTGCACTACCTTTTGAAGTACCGTACATGATGGGAAGTGTGGTCTATTCCGTCTTATGATCGTGTAGGATTTTGTGCATTAGTGGCACCTGGCACACCCCCAAATCCCAGAACTGCCCAACATCTGTGGGTCACTCAGTTACAGTTGCCGCAGTAAACCGGTCTCAGTCGCAGGCTTTTCAGGTTTACCTATAGTCTCCATTGTAGTTCCTTTTTTTGGTTTAACCAATTATATAATAAGGAATTTATAAGGTATCCCCAAAAAGGAACTACAATGGAGACTATAGGTAGGGACGCTGTTATGCACGTCAGCTTCCAGAGTTCAGTCGCTCCACGTTGTGCGGAGCATGTGTGTGGCCGACTTCCCAGCTGATCATCAAAGCCTGGGTTCAAAAAAGGGCTTATAGGGTTCAGGGAATGTTAAAACTCATGTGAATTATGACTGTAATGTTGAGGGTTTATGGAACCCTCCGCCCAAGCCTCCAGACAATCCAGGTTTTGAAGCGGTACCGAAGGAAGCTTAGAAGCGTAGGGGCGTGTCTATGATGCTTTAATATGCCCCCTCTCATCCGAGGGCCCCAAACCGAAGCCCTTTCAGCCGTGAACCCCTACACCCTTCCCGAATTTGGGTATATATAACTCCTACCACAAGACCTTAAATGTAGACGGCAGGAGTAGTTCTTGTGTCCAAAAGTGGCAGGTAGCTAAGAAAGATTCCAACAGAGCATTAAGCAAGCATTCAACCCTATACCCTAAGTCCCCCAAGCTGCCTCTAGCACCCTTCTAGACCCCTTAAAGGGGCCCAAAGCCCCTTTTCTAGCACCCCAAACCCTAAACCCTAACCCTAAACCCTAAACCCTAAACCCAAAGCCCCTTTTCTAGCACCCTTATAGATCACACAAACAGAACCAAAGCCAGCAGCATCCACCTGTCAGGTCTTTCGACTCTTAAGCCTCGCAGCCTCGCGCTTGTGGCTGACTCCAGCAGAGCAGCGCCTGGGAATTTCCAGTGCGTAGAGATGGCTAAGATAGGCTTCATTTTCGGGTTTCTATCAGATGTTTGGTAGAGATGGCTAAGATAGGCTTCATTTTAGAGTTTCTATCAGATGTTTGGGGGTTGGGATTATAAGGGGCGGGAGGGACATTCTGGATTTGAATAGGGTGGTTGTGCATCTTATAGGAGTACTGTATAGGGGCTATCACTACTGGGGATGTTAAGGAATTGCTACGGAGCTGCTTGTGCGGTTCAGATTGTACGACTTTGAGGTTTCGGTTTTGTGGGTCAACTCCGTACTTGGATTTCAGGCCATCTCCATGGAGCTTGTTTTCTTTTCGCAACGCGCCGGAAGCCCCAATTTGTGCCAGGATTTGGGCCCATTTAGGCTCCAGGTGTTTGGGATTCGGGTCTTTGTTCGACTTGTGTCGGGAGGGCCAAACCCTACGTACTACAGTGGGACCACTAGAGCACCAGGCATAAAAATTTACACTGCTGGCCAACATACTCATGTCTTGCCTGCTTTTGAGGTATGCGCTGCTAGTATCAGCGCTGTGCCACGACATGGGGCACTTCGGCAAGCCGCGCCCCCAGCGTCTCCCTCATGTTTGCATGCCCGAGACCTGTTTGGGATCGGCAAGCAAGAGGCCAACACGATTATATCGATTGTCGTCATCATAATGGTCGGACCAACATCCGCATGTAGCAATGACAGTACTTCGACCCGTTTGCATCAGTTTACGTGCACATGGACCTGTAACTCCTACCAGTACAATAACTATACTTGTGCATGTCTTTTACACCTTGACCTGGGCCCATGCGGCCTTGCCTTCTGCCGGTGCCAACCCTGTAAGACTTCGTGTCGTGAACACAAAGAATGCCATTCTTTAAAAGGTGGGGGGTCTGAGGTTTCAACATGGTTGCGACTTCGGGCTGGTCGTAATGTGAGGGTGAAGCAGCCAGGAATGTGGCCACAAGGTAGCCGTGAGGTGCGGCACTGAATCCTAGCCTCCGGCTGATACCCTCATCCAAATCAAACTTGACGTCGCAGCTTATTCCCAACAAGCTCGGGAATCATAATTCGAAGCCAAAATCCCAAAGCCATAAACTCAAGAATCCCAACAATGCCTGCGCTTGCTATATGTATCACCATGTACTAGATGATGTTGACACCCTCCCCCCCCCCCCCCCCCC
>CAJNDV010026669.1:59290-77902 GCA_905221635.1 Symbiodinium sp. CCMP2456 | reverse complement strand
GGCTGACAAAAGGGCCTCAAGTGTTCCTTTAGGACCTAGGGACGGGATTCTTATTGAGTTCCGGGGATCGGGTTTTGTAATTGATGGGGGGTTTGAAATTGAGTTCTGGGGATCGATTTTATATTGAGGGGGCTTTATATATGCCAAGTCAACAATACGGGAAACTATAAATATAAATATGTACGAGGAATACTGTACTGGTTGCTACAAGTCTTACTACTCTTCGGGCAGCCCCGCGGTAAAGTCCAGGCCCCGAACAGAAACTTTTGGCTCCAATGCCCAAAGAAGGCCCGACCTGGAGCCTCAGATTCCACAGTCTAAAGCGTGTGGGGCTTGTAGGGTTTATAGGGTTTGTAAGGGTTTATAGGGTTTATAGGGTTTAGGGCTCCGCTCCCGAAACTTTTCCTAAGGTTAGCGCTGAAGGGCCCCGAAACTCAACCGAGGACCAACCCTTTCCTCGTGGAGACGGGGCATGAGCTGGCGATTCGCTACAACGACAAGTCGCCCTTAGAGAACATGCACTGTGCCAAACTGCCCCTCGCCGTTTGTACTTCCAACCTGTTTTCCTAAAGGCCCCACCCTAAACCCCCTAAACCCTAAAAAGGAAAACCCTAAACCCTAAACCCTAAACCCCCCTCACCCCCGCCCCGCCCTGGTATGTTACACTGCTACACCCGAGTATTGCACCCTGAACCTTGAACCTTGCCTCAGATTCTGGTTTCCTAGGTCTTTTTTCGGAGACCCCTTAAAGGGGACCCTTCGTAGCCCTACTTATGGCTCTCGTAAAAGGGACCTCATTGAGAGGGTCTATATCCCCAAGGGCCCATGGTTTGGATGAAGAGCTTTGGCGGCTTTAGGGTTTCCACGCGCTTCCGCCGGGCCTGGGTCTTCAGGGCTTTGGTCTTCTGGACTTGGGGGTTTCTGTCCTTGCACTTCGAAGTCAATCGGGTGTCGGGTTTGAGGGCTTGGGGGAACTCTGATTCACACCGACCGGCTGCAACCCGAGGGCTACGTTGCCTGCTTTGAACGGTGCTCCTGTTGATTGCAAAGCCCCCTAAAGGCCCTGCATGAACCCTACAGAAATCCCCCACCCTAAATCCTAAACCGGAAGTCTTCACGACTTCTCACTTTACGTTCTGATCTTCTGGATTTTTAGGATTGGTCATTTTGGACAAGATCTTTGGGTCTGATGTTGTGGGCTCTGCATTCCAGGTTGAAACCTTGAGCTTTCGTCGGTTTTTGTATGTTTTAGGGGTTTAGTTTCCAGTTAAGGTGGAAGGTCGGCAGCAAGCAAGAGCATAAGCTGGGTACTCGTAGGTGTACGCCCCTGGTGCGCATACATTATGTGCGCCAACAAGCTGTGTATGCGAAGTCGTTTACACTCTCATAGGTTGTTATTTGTGGGTCTTGAAGAAGCCCCAGTCCCCAAGCCCACGCGAATTGCTACTGCCCAAATGCTTCGGGTTCGACAGGCGTACTCAAGGACTGCACACCCCAAACCCAAACCCTAAGCGCAAACCCTGAAATGTTTTGCTTTTGCTTGGCTCGACATCCGTCAGGTTTCAGATCTGCCAAGACCCTTCCAAGAACGCTTTCGGGAAAGCTAGCAAGGACTTATGCTCTACCTCGGCCGCCAGATGTAGATGTGCTGGATAGTTTTGTGGGTCAGATGGACCCTGAACCCTTCAACTCTTAACCCTGAGCTTTCTACCCCGGTGGCGGTGGGGCACAGACGAGTAAATTTAGGTGGCCTACTAGGCAGAATAGTTAGGGTTCAGGCGCATATCATGGAAATAGTACAGGACATGCGGACCGTAGAGCAGATGTTATTACAAATTGTCAGATCTCTATGTCATATGGTTTGCCACGGAAGAGGTTGATGGACGAAGTCCTGCATTACATCATTTATGAGTACACGAAAGGCCTTTCTAATGGTTATTGAGGAAGATTCTGCAGATTTGTGTGTATCAGCAGGACTTCAGGCTTTGTGCTTGAGGGTCTAGTGTTCAGGGTTTCGCCGGGGACTTCAGAAGTCGATCCTTGGCTCGCATGACATGCTTTGTGTTTGCGGCTTCGGGTTTTATCGTGTTCAAGTTTCCCCAAACTCCAAGCCCCCTGCCCGAAGCCGACTCTTGGAGGAGCTATACAAGGAGGCACGGAAAGTCGCCGTGGCTGCCATTCTCCATACCGCGCTTTTGCAGCATAGTGTAGGGTGGCGGAGATATCAGGAATCTTACCCCACAGTAAGCCCAAGCCCAGAACAGCAGCGTTCTCTCGCCCCTCAGCCATAGGTTTGGGATCTGCCCTAAACCCTAAACCCTAAACCCTAAACCTGGGCTTTGGAGATGTAAAGTCTTGAGCTCGAGGAGTCTTGCCGATTCAACTCTGCAGTTCTCGCCCTCTTAGCTCGAAGCGCAGCCTGTGTAGGTAGGGGTTTCTTGGGTGTACCTATAGTCTCCATTGTAGTTCCTTTTTTTGGTTTAACCAATTATATATATTAAGGAATCTACAAGGTATCCCCAAAATTGAACTACAATGGAGACTATAGGTATGTGATCATCTAACTTTGAGAGGGAGCCCTTAGGAATTGTCTTGTTCAAAAGTCGGGCCATGTCAGTCCCCATTTCCCGCCAAATCCAGCCCGCCGCTTTCAAGCGCCAACTGTCCCTGCATACGGTACTTTCGTTCTGTGTGCTCTTGCGGTTGCAATGTAGTAGCAGCCTCCAGCACCTTCCAGTGCAGGGCCTACTTCGCACTGTCGGCCCCTATTTGCCCTAAGCCCCCTCCATAAATAAATGAATAAATAATGAATATATATATATATGTGTGTGTGTATATATATATATATATACACCATATATATATATATATATATATATGTGTGTATATATGTATATATGTATGTATGTATGTATGTATACACATGTACACACCCTCAACACCTTCAGCCGCATTCTGACTGCCAGTATGCTTCCCGGAAAGGACAATGCGAACCATTTCGCCATGGTCAAGGACCTTAGCCAGGTCTACGAGTACCAGGCGCCTGCTTTGCCGGGTTTTGAGTTTAGGGTTTAGGGAGTTTTGGGGTTTGGGTTTAGGGTTTTGAGTTTAGGGTTTAGGGTTTAGGGAGTTCTGGGTTTAGGGTTTAGGGAGTTTTGGGTGTATAGAGTTGGGGCTGAAGGTCGGCAGGGCTGTGTTTTAGGGTTTATTTGGGGGGTTTCCAGACAAACAGAGCCCTGAAACCCAAAGTGGCAGACACTGGCTAAGTCGACGTGCTCTAGTCTAACTGTTGTAGTCTGTTTATCTGTTACCAAGAATCGCTGTTGAGTTTGCCTTGTTGTTCTGCACGGGAACCTAAGCCCTGACCCCAGAGATTGAGAGATAGAGGGAGGAGGCGGAAAACAACAGGGAAGGAAGAGCCCTGCTCGGTTCTGAGCTACCTGCACTCAGGATGCCAGCTGCGAAGCCCAAGCAGGCCTCAGAGCTGCTTTAGAGTGCCGGGTGGTTGTTGGGTCTTTGGGCTTGGGGGTGTTTGCAGCCACCCTTTTGGTAATCCTTACACACCCATAGAGCCCAGGACCGTGTTAAATGTCATGAAACGACGATGACTTTCGGGCAGATTGATCTTTGGTGTGATTCTCCTAGACCAAAAACCCTGCTCCGAAAGAACCTCTATATAGGGGTCAATAGGGCTTAGGGTACACCACAAAAATCCCACGAGCCGGAGGCTTTGGAACAGAGGCAGAAAAGGTCTTGTGCCAAGACTATCGGCTGAAAGTCTTGGAGCCCAACAAGCCGCCTGGCATCGCACAGGGTTTAAGGTTAAGGGTTTTAGGATTTCGGGGTTTTGGGTTTAGGGCTTTGGGGTGGGGTTTTGTAGAACGGCTGTATCAGGACTTGGTGGGACTCTGAAATCGTCTAAGTGCTAAGCCGCTAGGCGCAAACTGTCTTTGGCCTTGTCACTGCATGACCGCAAGAAGGCGCATACGATCACAACTCGGAGCTCTTTGGGCAAGCTGCTGTCATATACCCTCAGTTTTCAAGGCCCAGGAAACAACGGAAGCCTCTGATGGTTTCAGTTTGATCTCGGATACGGCGAGCTGCCCCCGGACGACGGAAGGATCGTGGATTGCCTATAGCATGAACCCAAAGACAGAGTCAACCCCCTCCCCGATTACTCAATGCCAGCAATTGCTGAACAAGTTGCCCAGTGCAGACGATTGTAGCATTTGAAAGGGGCTGTTCGGGGTTTCCATGAGACAGTTTAGACCGCTGAGGCAATGTAGTTTTGTGGGGTGAAAGGGATATGTTAATTGGTATTATGTTTTCATTCTACCATAATCAACAGCTTCAACATGGGGCTATGCTGAAGCTTGAGCACCGAACCCCCTTTAATTAATCTCGCTTAAACCCCTAGCCTGTTCGTGCCTGGGGCACTTGAGGCTGCTTTGGCTGGAGCTTTTCCTGCACCTGGCTGCCACACGATCGCATGCAGAATCAGTGCAGTATGAAAGCGAGTTGCCGTGATTTTGAACAAGACGGGAGCCTTTAATCTATGAGATTCGCAACTTAGTTCCTGCACTGCAGCATCTGCATACCGCCCATGCCCTGCTATTCAGCTCTTGCAACTGCTACTGCTAGATACTGCGAGTATACCTAGCAGTTGCATGGATGCCAAGGACGTCTCCAACCCTCTGAAGCCTTTTCAGCTGTCACGCGCCTGGGCCCACCGCGTGCTGGACGAGTTCTTCCTCCAGGGTGTGCCTCGACAGCTGTGGACTTCCTTTGTGTTCTTCCTTTTAACTGGGTTTGCTTTCAAAAACCTCAAATTCCGTAAATGCCCAAACCTTTGAGCTTTGTTCAAGCCTTACTTAGTTTAGTTCTAACCGTGAACCTCCTAAACCGCGCCTCCTTGCCCTGTACATTGAGAAAAGAACGAGGGTTCAGGTCTTGAGGATTTGCAGGTGCTTGGCTTGAGATGGAGCACAGATGATCACAGTCTGCAGGCATTCTGCGATGAACATCGAAGGGAATCTTATAACTGGGTGTCTATCAGGTTTCAAAAAGTCTGATTCCAGCAGGCCGGGGTTCGGAAAGGACTTCAGAAGGTTCTGTTAGGGTTTTGGAGCAAGTGCAGCCAAAAGACATCCTGAACGATCAAGTGCCGTCAAATCCCTCTATGTTTTTCGGCAGAACGCAAGCAAGCCCCAGTCATAAGACACACGGTCCTGTTCAACACTCGTAAGGCCAAAGGCAAGGGGCCCGTGTCGGGTTCTATTCGCTGGCCCCCAGTTTTTCGCCAGTCTCACTGCGAAGATAGAAGGGTCGGAAAGGATTAGGCGAAGTGTGCGCTTTGTTGCAAGAAAGCATTGCACCAAGCCTGAAGTCCATGTACCCTTCGCCGAGGACGAGGAGAAGAGATTAGGACTGCCCGTCGGCATGCTGAACGATCGAGACAAGGTGTGAACATGTCAGAGCTACCATGCCGAGCACGAACCATGCAGTGTTCACAGGGTTGGGCGGCGTTAAAAGGCGACGTCGTGCTGTAGAAGCTCAGGGTGAGTGTTCGTCGGGATTGTAGGTGTTCATGCACCTCTGGTGGATGTTTGAGGGTTTAGAAAAGGCTCGATTCGGCTTGATTTACATTAGTTTTGGGAGCTTCTCACGAGACTGAGATCTCCGACAATTCTGCATCAGAAGCCCTCTTCAGAAGCTTCAAGCATTCAAGCCTTCGAGACCCAGTTTCACCGAGTTAGAGAACTGATCTCGAGACTATGGCTGTTCCCACAGCTCCTAAGTGGAGCAGCCTTGGTACCCCGTCCGACAAGTCTGCCAGGCAGAGAGACCAAACGATGTCACGGAAAACATACGGTAAGTACGGTTTGTGAAGACCTAAACCCTACAGAAAAAACCCTTAAACCCTAAACCCGTAACCCTAAACCCGGCTGAACAACAACCGACCGAAAAGTCAGAAAGTGCCTGAAAAAGAGGATCTTTGGGGCTATGCAGCGTTGGGGCTTGGGGCTCTTGAACTATTGAAAGCAGCTCAGACATAGGAATCTAGACCGCAAGCTGTAATCTGAGCATGCAAGGTGGAGGGAGCCCTATTCCACTGATTCTTCAGTTTGACGCCTTTTTACGGGGCGCTGGTGACTTTTGCAGAACCTTGAAGTGTTGGGGAAGTAAGAAATGGAGCGTGGCAGCTGCGCCTGGCAGGTCAATCGACCGGGCTCGCAGCATGGTGCCTTGGACTTTTTATGTTTCTGATGTTTGTTTTCGCCTAGGGCCTACATAGGGATGTCCGACCTATTCCCTTATAGCATTTCTAGAAGTATACTACATTAAGCCGTAAATGTTCTACACCCTAGTCTAATCCTGCCTTGGATGTAATTAAGAAACCACATTGCACTGCACTTTCGGTCTGCACCTGCGCTGTTTAGGATGAAGGATTCAGGGATCATCTCACTTTAAACCGTAGATGCCGTAGATGTGTTTAGGATCTTGAAGCCCAGTCACGGTGTACAGACAACTAATGTCAAACCCAATCCCCCATGATCAGAACTAAACTAAACCTCCAGCGGCCCTCGACCTAGTTCCGATACGCAAGGTTTCATCAACTTCCTCGTAGCTCCCCTCGTGCATCAGAGCGTCAACCTGTTCCCTGCTTTCACTGCTCTCCACGCAGAGATGCTCGGCTTGGGCATTATGGCTTTCAGGTTTAGGGTTCCGACCGTCTTCCCGACAAACAGAAGGGGTGTAGAAAAGTAGTAAAATCCACAGCTTAAGCCCCACGAGAGCTTGAAATTTGTGAAGCATTGCAACCAGGTACCGTAACCCTAAAAGGGAAGAGTTTCAATCAGCCTGGGTGGTTTAGTACTGAGGTTTTGGTATCCTGTTTGTCGCTTTTAGGGCCGAAGGCTCCTTTCAGGGTTTGGGCCGTTTAGCTTGAGCTCCATGCGTTTGGGTTTTGCAAAGTCAGCAATTTGACTTCCAGCCTTTGAACAGCCGGGCACAGGCAGGGTTTCCAGCTTTTTCTTGGTTCTGACTTGTTGTTGTCTGCTGGCTTTGATCTTGAGGGCTCTTGAGGGCAAGGATGAAAAGCGTGATTTGGTGCCACTGAGAAGGTGTCGGCTTCAACACCTACCGAGACTCCAGTATGTCAGATTTGGGAGTTTCCGAAAATAAGGGGTACGTTATTTTGGGGTCCTTATGATAAGGATCCTACTATTTAGGGTGCTATATTAGGGTCCCCTATTTTCGGAAACGCCCATCTGAAACCTGAGCCGAAACCCCGCCTGCACAAACGGCTCCTGTGTGGATCTGCAAGGATGTCTTCGAACCTGGAGATGTGGTGTGCGGAGTGGACCCGGGAGGCCGTCAATGCTTCGTAGGGCCTACAGTACAGTCTAGGGGAGTTGCATTGAGGGTTTGGGTTTGTATAATTTGTTTAGGGGTGTCTTAGTGCATTGCAGTCCCTGCTCAAAAAAAGGTTGTGGGGTGTCCGGGGTTTAGAGTTAGGAAGCCGACAAACCGACAGCGCCCCATCCGAACTCGATGAGTGATTCGTCCGACAAGACTTGAGTCCGCGAGTCTTCACAAAGACTTCAGTGACGAGGCGAAACTTATCACTCCAGCCCCATGTGTAAGATCTTACTGGGGCGGGCTCGAATTACTCAAAATCGTTTGTCGTGTTGTGGTCTCGGACAGTGCATCTCTACGATCTGAATATGGACCTGCTGTACTACTTCCGATGTTCGTGGACTTACCAGGCAAGAGCGGATGAACTCGGACGGACTAAAACCTATACAGGAGCCCACCGCGAAAACAGGCACTGCCAATCCTCTAATCGGAAACCCAAGCTGGAACCAGACATAAACAAGCCAGGATTTGTCAAGAGCTCTTTCTACCGTTGAGCAAGTTATCGCTTAGAGGGTTGCAAGTTTACAGGGCCTCTAACTAAGAGCAGATCATCGTCGGGTTGTAGCAGGTCTATAGGAGCAAACCTTCAGGAGAAGCGCCTTAGGTCTTCGAGTAGACTAAATTGAGCAGGGGAAACTCTGTGCTTCAGAAATTGGGGGCTTCCGGGCTCCTGGTCCATGGATGATTGGACTGCGAATCTACGAGTCCAAACGGCTCTGAGGCACATCCGTCCGAGGAAGAAAAAGCGAAGAAGGCCGAAGACATCCAGAAGCCACGAGCTGAGCCGTTTCTTTTTTTGGAAGGGGTGGGAAGGTTTAGGTAGGGTTTGAGAAGTCTGGGGCTTCGGGGGGTTGACAAAATTGCTTACTGTTGCCTCTCTGTCAAGTTTCGACCTCGTGCCGTTGGGTTTGGGCCGGTCTGTTTTCGGAAAGCTTAAGCCCTACACGCATTTAAACCGCGGCAAGCTGCCCCTCGTCTGTCTTCAGGCTTGGGTGCTAGGGTGGGCTTTGCGTCACGGCTTGACGGCTTATTCGGTTTTGGGGGTGCTGCGCAGGGCTCGTTCCTTTTTGGGGTTCATATTTAGAATCGTATTAGGGAATCCCAAAAAGGAACTACTATGGGGTCTATGGGTAGCCCCACAGACTCTACATCCGCCCAGAACCTGTAAGCCCAAGCATTGAGGTGCAAGGAGACGACTGAGAAGCTGCAAGAGCGGCTAAAGCCGAAAACTCCCTGCCCCTTTGCCGGCAGGAGTGTGCGAAATCATGCCTCTGTTTCAGCTACATATTGAAGGAGAGCCGTTGTTATGAGCATTATGTGTCTTCATACCCGGAATATGAGTTCATACGAACACCACGCACGCTAATCTACTGTCAATGCTTAGAAGCTTTCATTTTTCCCGTCCTTATAAACCCTAAACCCTTAAACCCTTAACCCTAAACCCTTATATAGCCCTAAACCCTAAACCCTTGGCAGTGATGGTGCGCTCGAGTTGTAGCAGTCTGTACAAGTTGGACACAAGAGACCTCGTCTGGCGGAGTCCGAGTTGCGAGAGCGTAAACCCTTTAATCCTAATCTCTAAACCCTTAAACCCTTAAACCCTAAACCCTAAACCCCTAAACCCCTAAACCCCTAAACCCTAAACCCTAAACCCTACTCCACCAGACGGTGCACTCAGCTCATGGCTCTTTAGGTCCGACTGCGCACCAAAGGCCTCAGCTCCCGAGTCCGAGTTGTGAGGGGGCCGGGTTTCGGGTCATCTAGGGGGCCTGAAGAATTATCGATACTCTTGTGGGTTTTCTTAAATAAATATATATATATATATATATATATATGTATATATATATATACATATCTCAATAATTATCTAATACTGTTTTCGGTTTTTTAATATACATATGGTATTATATACCCCCCAAAGCCCGATTCTAATTACAAAGGCCCCTACAGTACAGCTGTAGCTAAACCCCTCTGTCGGGTGCCCGGCTGGAAAGCTTTCTTAAACCCTATAAACCCTAAACCCTAAACCCTAAACCGTTGCTGTTGGACATCTGAGGTAAGCCTCCGACGACGGATCGGCGTTCCTTTCGGTGGAGGGGCCAGGAAACGGAGTGAGGAAGCCAGCGGGTTTAGGGTTTAGGGTTTAGGCTTTAGGGTTTAGGGTATAGGGCGAAATCGGGTTTTCATGGGGGTTGTTTAGGGTTTGAAGCGGGTGTGGTATCTACCTTATCGCACCGGTTTTTAAAGTCTAAGGTTAGGCTTCAGGGACTGGTGTTTAGGGTTAGCTTAGATAGCGACTCCACAGCTACGGCTACTGGGGGACCCAGCAAAAGGGCCCAAATCCAAAGCAACGAAAGCACACCCAAACCCAGCGAAAAGAAGCAATACAGTCAATTGCTTTAAATTTGGGCCCTTATTTTTACCCCCACATGTACTTCTGCCTCGCCCGCTTCTCGGACGTTACAACAGCATGTCTTTTTCTTTGGATAATGCTTTTATTGCCTGGTCCTGAAGGGGTTAACTTTGTGAGGGATGTGCTTTTAAGCTGTACCATGACGCTCCGAGGTCTGAAAAAAAATCCTTGCGTTGAGTTGAGTCTATACGGTAAAAAAAGCGGGTAGTTGAGAGGCCTGGGTGTACCCTCCACGACAACTCTACGGTTTCGTATCGGAAAACGCGGCAAGAAGTGGAACCCAGTCAGCGCAACTCGTGCGTAGCCCCACAGCTGAATCCCTGCACTCTCGACCTTCCTTTAAGCTTCCTGCACCCTAAACCAAGAATCACTCATTGTTTACGGTCTGCGGTCCTGAACCCATCCCCAAGCTTGCAGACGCTGTGCAACTAAGGAGCCAGGCAGCTTCTGCAAAGCGGAATGGCTAAGCTATCAGCTGCGCAGCTTGTACAGCCAGAGAGTGTTCACTGCCCCTAAATCCAGCGACGCAGCGCCCAAATGCCTCAATTTTCTTGCCCAACTCCTCTTAACCTTAACTAGAAGTTATCTTAAGTTCTCTGTGAATCCTCAACACCCTCCGCCTCTGAAGAAGAGCCTTCAAAAAGGCTCTCCCTTCAGGGTTCATGAGAGCCAGGGCAATCCGAGAATGGGGTGCAGGGTGCTGTCTTCTTTTCAAGGGTTTAGGACTTGGTGCAAAGGTGCTAGGCTAGGGCTTAAAGATTTACAGGTCGGGGATGGTGTTCTGGGCTAGGACTATGGGGGTTTCGGATTGCTGCGGGTAAGGGATTCAGGCTTCAAAGGTTTACATGGTGATGCATAGGCTTCGGCCCCATGTTCTCGGAAGCTCCCCATTACCGAAGCCGCATGCTGCTGGGCTTGGTGAACGAGACGACGGATTAGGATTCTAGGATGGTTAAAAATTCCAGTGGAATGTGGGGGGTAGGGTATAGAGGGGGTTTGGCATCAGGAATTTCGGGTTCCTCCCCATGTGCTGGGCAGCAATTTAGCTTCTGGGTTAGCCCCAGGATGGGATTGGGTTTAGGAGGTTTACGTTTCGACAACAGCCCTCAACCCTACAGTCAGACAGTACACAATGCCGAAGCATGCTCGCCCTTCGTCAGGGGGCCTACACGTCTGTCTACATACCTTATCACATGTCCCATAATGCTGATTGGGTAAAGTGCAGTCCTTTAAGTCTGTCGACCAGTCTGTAGTGTTGTTTAGGGCAATTCCGTGCAGTGCACGTTCGGATCAACCCCGCGAGCCCTTCTCGCCTCTGAAGCCTTTTAAATTCCTGCTTTGAAGGCTAAGTTGTCTATAGGATGTGTGCTTTAGCGTTTGGGAGGGAACCCTAAACCCTAAACCCTAAATTGGGAGGTTCATCAGAAGCCCAGAAGCTCGAGGAAATCTCAAAAGGGAGTCCACTTGGATAACAGCCGCGCATCGCGGTAGAGGCTTCTGACAATGGCCGGTGCTAGAACATCAGGAAGCCTAGGGGAAAACGGTAGGACCATAGCTGAAGTTGATCTTGGGTGGCCGAAGTTGCATGCGACCACGACGATATAAGAATGCGCGGATTCGAGTTCAATGTTTCAGCAGTCATTACAGAGTGTCAAGGGCATCCAAATGCAACTTCAAGACTCTCCAGAAGAACAGTCCACCCAATTGCCTGAAGTCTTTCTGCCGCGACGGCGCATGCTGCATGATGGCTTTAAGTGGGCAGCAGATGGTGTGCCTGCTGGGATTGTGGAGCACACCGTGCCAAGCCCGAAACCGACACCTGGCTACCCAAGCCCCACCCTCTAAGCCGTTATGATTCAAACGAGGCCCCGACTGCGTCGGATACTTTCTGGTGTTTAGCCGTGGAGTCTTGCGCGGGCACCAGAACTAAGACCAAACCCTCAACTCTACTGGTTAGCCGGAGTCTTCTGATAATCGACCCTGGACCTAGCAAAGACGAAGCCCTAATTTTGTGGTTCAGGCTTCAGGGTTTGCGAAGCCTCAAACCTCAGCACCTAACCCTTTATAACCTGAGACCCAAGTCCTATCTACACTCCACGTCCCCGGGCTTCGTCCGAGCCATCTGCGTAGGTGCAGGGTGGATCCCTGTGCCTTCTTGCGCCGGCAGCATTTTCCCAGGGATCTCCGGGTGTGGATTGTCGTTTTGAGAGATGTTTGTTGGGTTCTCAACGTTCGGTTTCCGGCAAGTGTGTCGTGATTAGTTTGCCCTTCTTTTATTTCTGAATCCTTAAGGAAAGTGGGGGCGGAAAAAGTAGCTAAACCCTAAGTCCCTAAACCCTAAACCCTAAGCCCCTAGACCCTAAACCCCTGTAAATGTAGGGTTTGGGTTTGTTGCTCTCAGCCCTGGTCCAAGGAACGCAGAAAAGTCGGCCGCCCGTGCTCGAACTTCTTCCCCAAACCCTTTAAGCCCTGAACACTATAAACCCTAAACCCTAAACCCTAAACCCTAAACACTATAAACCCTAAACAGACACCATAAGCCCGATGAGCCCCAAACCCGAGAAGCCCTTAGCCTAAGACCTTAAGTTGCCTGGCAGATCTCATTGATTCCAAGTTCGAGCTTATAAGGGGTCGTGAAACGTTTTTGTTTGAGAATTCTCGGTTTGAGGGTTTGCCGAGTAGGGTTCAGGTTCCGGGGCTGGTGTTTGGGCCAGGGCTTAGGGAAGACTTTGGGCAAAGCTTTCCCTAAACCCTAAACCCTAGACCTTAAACCCTAAACCCTAAACCGCGCCTTCACAACTTGAGGCCGAGCTCTAAAACCTGCCCTTTGGGCTGGTGCTGCCGGTCGCAAGAGAATAAACCAAGCAGGGAAAAAACCCTCGGGCGTACATGAAATCATGTTCCCGTGGGCTTTGTCGTTTGCTTCGCGGTATTTTTCTGCGTGATTCCGCTGGGTCTTAGCTGTTTCCAGTCCTGGTTAGGATTCGACGGATTATGTCTGTGATCTTGACGAGGATGCTTGCCTATAGGATGCAGCGTTGTTATGCACAGTTAGTCGTCGTCTGTCGTAGGGAAGCGGCCAGTAGTGAACCCCGGTCTGCCTCTTCAAGAAAAACGGAGACGGAAAAATCTGACGCACCCAAAAGTCAAACAGACAAACCAAAGCCGTAAAAGCACTGGGATCAAGCAGAGAGAAAGAAGAGGACAGAGGCAGGAGAGGGAGAAAGAGAGTAGCGGGAGAGAAAGGGAGGAAAGGAAGGGGAGGGAGGGGAGGAACAAGAAGCAAGCAGGCGCTGAACCCTTGGCGATCACTCATGTAAACCGGGCAGTCACGAAGTGAGGGCTGCCACGACGCGGAGCCGCGAAAGCGAACGGACAACATGCAGGGGCAGCATGAATCATGAGCATCATCGAGTGCGACGCCTGTCGCGGCTCCGTCCCCGATCCCCACCGCCCCTGCCCTTGCCCCCCCCCATACCATGCCCTTACCACCCTGCTTGCCACTGCCACCACCCTTACCCGAGCCTTTGGCATCAGGATCAGAACGCATAGTTAGTTATTTAGTTTCCTCGCCAAATTGGCTCTCAAATAAGCCGGATACAGACATCGTTTTAAGAACGTATCAAAGTGCTGGACAACCAGTTAATATACAGAGTTGTTCAAACTGGAGCAGAGACCCAGTCAATTAAGATGACTCCCGTTAATGCCGGACAAGAAGCGATGCAGGAAGTAGGGGGAGCGTGCGCAGTTCCACCCACACCGAGCAGAGAGATGATCGGCGCTGCCATCGGAAGCCATTGGTCTTTGCGGAAGGGTTTAGGGTTTAGGGTTTAGGGCTAAGGAGGCTGCTTTGACTGCGGTAACTTCACTGTTTGACGTCTGAAAGAGAACTATCTGGCTCAGGCAAAAACCCGGCCTTGCCTGTTATTGTGATTAGGGCGGGCACTTCTACGATGAACAAGCCCCAGTACTTTGTAAGGTGTCACTTCTACAAACCAAAGACTGCATTGTGTCGCAGTAATATGTCCAAACTCGGAGGCTCGAATTTGGGGGCTTGGGCTTATGGTGACGGATTGAGTTGAGAACACGGCTGTCCAGAATCGTTGTTGAGCGTTTGGGACTAGTGACTAGAAGGGAGCTTCAGGGTTTGCATCACCGCGACGGCAGTTCCGGGCGAGAGAAGCCTGCTGCCAACGGTTTTTTGGGACTACGGGATTTGCTGTCAGGTGAAATGTCGGCTTGTAGCCCCAAACCTAAAATACGGGCACCAGCGCCGGATCTTGATGCTCTGCACGGCACATTTCACTCCGAGGCCGTCAGCAGCGAGGGGTTGCGTGCAGAATTGTAACGTTTCCGTAAACCTTTGGGTGTCTTAAAGTGTGTGGGTTATAGAGTTCTGGGTGTACGGTCTTAAGGTTTGAGGCAACAGCCTGTGTCGGGACTGTTGCGAATGCCCTATATCGCAAGAACCCCAAATCCGAGCTGCGAGAATCCATAACCCCAAATTCCCCGAGTTCATCTTGTGTGTTAAAGCTTGGCGGCGTCAACTGAGAGTTAGGGGCCCTAAACCCTAAACCCTAAACCCTAACCCTAGCGTGGCAGTTAGTATCAGATAAGCATGCGGGGGCGCCCCGATGAGAAGATGAGAAGTCAAACTCCGAAAAGCACGAAAGGTCTCAGCAAGGCGCTACTTTTAATTTCCCAAAACCATATGGTGGTTTCCGAAAATTAGGGCTACCTTATCTTGGGGTCCTTATAACCCCTATTTTCGGAAACCCCCATATGGTGCCTCATTCCCTGACTCGGCGAACCCTAGACTTAGACTGCGCCCGCCTAAGCCCTGAAAGCCGGACCTTACTCCACGCTGTCGAGCCTCTCGGAAGTGAACCCACGCCACATTCATAGCACGTGCTTCAGCAACTTCCCCGAACTTACCACCCACCTGGTCTCTACAGAACTTCCTGCTAAGGCTAAAGCCTCTGTTGCCTCTGTTCTTATGGTCAAAAACTGGCCAGAGATTTTCTGGTTTTCTTGGGTCCAGATAACGTGAAAAGATCCCGAATGTAACCACCGGGGTGAAGACTGCTCTGCTCTTATCGTTCCATTCCAGTATAACGCATATCCATATAAATTTAAGCGAGCCTTTGGTAGATGGTTTAGGAGGTGTTTAGAAGTTTAGTTCAGTGGTTAAGAGTTGTTCAGACCACGAGCCACGGTTAAAGAACCGCCTGTTGTTGCTCAGAGCCCCACAGCCAATCCCCAGGGCTTCAAGTGCTGAGGCCTGATCTCAAGACCTTTAAGTAACAAGGAGGCTAAAACAATTACTGACAACACCTCTTTGACGTTTCTATAGCAACATAAAGCAGTATGCCGCTAGCCCTTATTGTAACCGATAAGGCACAGGATTTTGAGGGTTAGTTTGCGCCTCGCCAGTGATGCGGATTCAAAGAAGGGTGTTTTTGTTCGAAGCCTTCAGGAACGAAGAGCTACGCGTAGGAGGTTCCGGGCTCTCTAAGCAGGAACGGACGAAGACACTGACCAAAACCCGATGTCGTTCTTGTTGCCTACGGCATTCGTTCTCCATTTCGTGTGATCAGGTAAAACAGATTGTGTTACTGGCAAGCACATGTAAACTCATGGATGCTGAGGCACGTGCGCAGCTTTAGGTGGTCTTGCAATGAGCACGCCAGGTTCCTTGCCACACCCCCCACCCCAAAACTGACAATCTGCTTTGTTGGGGGCTTTCAGAAGTTGTTCATGTTGTGGGGGTGGTGACATGCAGGCTGTAGGGGTCGGAGCATGGAGCTACCGGATCTCATAAGAATTACACCACAGCCCCCCTATGAAGACGGTCTTCACATGTGTTTGCATGCCCAGCTTTGAAGTTTCAGGGCGAAGGCCTTTTTTGGTTCGTATTTTCAATCGTGTCTCAACTTATAGAGCCTGAAGACATGAAGATACTCCACCTGGCATCGCAGTCACTTGTCGTTTGCCCAGCTGCTCGGACATTGGACCAGCATCAGAAAGCGCTGCTTCAACTTTGGCTCTGTTCACTATAACACTGAAAGCGTAAATCCTAGCACACGGGCCTTATAATAACAATCAGAAGCGTAGATTTCTTGACGTTCCTTTGTAGAACTCTAGCACAATATGCCCCTGAAGCCCGAGTCTCAGCTCAAAGAGCCCTGTCTTGGTCACCCCCTGGTCTGGGCTTTGCAGACAGGAGCTCCTGTTGAGTAGTTACAGTTACTAGCCCCCCCCCGCCCCGCGTAGTACCCTTTTGCCCTTTTTCTCTCTCGGTTCCCTTAATAAGACAAAGTAGTAGGATAAAGGGTTCCCTTAATCATTAAAGCAACATAGTCGGACGAAGGGTTCTCTTATTAGTTAGGGGCTACTGGGGAACCTAGGTTATGAGGTCTCAGGAAGAGCCTCCTGCAAGGGATTTTGCTGGGACGATGAAGGAACCCCTCATTCCTGAACCCATAGAGAAAGGGGGCTCTTATCAGCATAGAGGCCTAAATAATTACCTACACTATTTTTTTGGGGGGTTCCTTATTACAAGTATAGTACAATGCGCCCCCAAACCCTGTTCGAATTACTAAGGCCGCTACGTTACTCAGGGGTCTGCATGGGAACCCGAACCCTTCCAAGTCCAGGGAGTATAGAGCTGAACTCTAACGGCTCAAATCGAGGACTGACTAAGTATCCTATTTCTTACAATTCCTACATGGGCCTTACTATGCCCTTATACCCCAGAATCCGACTTCAATCATTACTGACCCTATGTCATATTAAGTCATGAGCAGCTTTCCGAAGGTGAAGCAAATTCTCCAAGCGGCAGCGGCGACGCAGCAGCGAGACATTTTGTTCTTGGAGGCCGCTGTAGACCAAGTTACCAAACTACATATACTGGTATGGGAGATGCAGTACTGTAAAGGTCCCTGGTCTCCGCCCCTATCTTACCCAGACAGAGAGATTGCATAATCCATGGGAATCTCGGCATGTTGGGCCAGGGCACAGGATGTAGGTTGAAGGAGAGCTCTCGGATCTAGCTTGCTTTTGTCTGTAACCTGGTTTTGTGGTCTAGGAGTCTAGGACCGCAGCTCCACAATCGGCTGTGGGTTTCGGGTTTAGGGTTTAGGGCTGTCAAAAGAAAGGTATTACGATTCAGGATTCGGGTTTGGGATTACCGTCTGGTGTTCCGGAAGGACCAAAGTTTCATGTAGACCCCGAGCTTACAGGATCTCGCAGGCTACTGAAGCATGACATAGCGTTATCCCAGAAGTCAAAAAGCCTAAAGACACCACTTATCGAGGTTCCTGGTCTGGGCATCGAAGAAATGCCAAAATGCAGCTCACCCTCATACCAAAGCATGAGACCATCCTCAGCCCGACTGTCGACATCAAGTGATGTGTCTCGAGTGCTGAGGAGAGAGAGGGCGTGTTCGTGGAGAGGCCATCGCATTATTTCTTTATGTCCCCAATATACACCTTCACACCCGTTCACCCCGAACCAGGGTGCAGGGTTTGGGATTTTGGCTTGGGGCTTGGTGAACCCATGAGATGGGCCAGGTGCGCAACAACTTGCTCAAGGAGGAGCGAAAGCAGGCCATGAGAGAAACGTTATTTGGGGGATGATGGACAAGGTTATAAGGCAGGGTCCACAGGACTGGCTGGACTCAATAACTGGATGCTTGAATGTGAATATGGGTATATATGGGCTGGTATGCATGGGCGTAGAGTATGATTATTCGGCGATTGGGACCCTAAGAGCACAGCCTATCAGGCAAAGGTTTGAAACCTAAGTGCAAGTCGGAAACATGAGATGCCGGAGGTTCCACCTTCTGTCGAGGAGATCATCCAAAATCAGGTCTCAAAGTCTGGGGCTTCACGGGTTAGCCGCAAAAGCTAAAACCAGTGGACGAGTGCAAACACGTTCCACAAGGAAGGCATCGCGATTCAAGATCCTGGTCTACTCGATGCCCTAAACCCCAAGACTCATCAAACTTTTTGTCCAAAGCCCCCCCCCCCCCCCNNAAAAAAAAAAAAAAAAAAAAACGCTCCCTTGGCATCTCAACGGCCAGTCCGTCCTTCGATTTCGGCTTCCGCATTTCAAGCGCGTGGCAAAGGTCATGGCCCGGAGACCCGGCCTTGACGCAACACTATGAGCTTGATGGTTTTGGGTTTTAGCGCTTTTTGGGTTTAGGGTTTTAGGTTTTTGGGTTTAGGGTTTAGCGCTTTTTGGGTTTTTGGGTTTTTGGGTTTTTGGGTTTAGGGTTTTAGGTTTTTTGGGTTTAGGGTTTGGGGTTTCTGGGTTTTTGGGTTTAGGGTTTTAGAGTTTTAGGGTTTTAGGTTTTTGGGTTTTGGGTTTAGTGCTTTTTGGGTTTAGGGTTTTGGGGTTTAGCGTTTTTGGGTTTAGGATTTTGGGTTTATGGGTTTAGGGTTCAGGATTTATGGTTTAGGGGTTTAGGGGTTTTGGGTTTTTGGGTTTTAGGTTTTTGGGTTAGGGTTCAGGGTTTTGGGTTCATGGATTGAGGTTGGGGTCGAGGGTGTCGCGCAACTTGCGAAGCATTTTTCTCACTTACCGGATTGTAGAACCTGAGAGACCAGTAGAGAATGATCTGTTGCACTACAGCAGCCTATCCTTGACCTGCATACATACATACATGCATGCATGCATGCATGCATGCATACATACATACATACATACATACACACACACATATATATATATATATGTGTATATACGCATACATATTTACACATAATATGCATATACAT
>CAJNDV010026669.1:46646-59190 GCA_905221635.1 Symbiodinium sp. CCMP2456 | reverse complement strand
CTGCATACATACGCTGTATAGTTACATACATACATACATACATACATACATACATATATACATGCATACATGCATACATACATACATACATACCGTTACATACATGCATACATACATACATACATACATACGTACGTACATACGTACATACATACATACATACATACATACATACATACATACACACATACACACATACACACCTACTGACATACATACATCCACACACACATACACACATACACACACATGCATGCATCCATATACACACATACATATATTCTTTAGACTTTGAGGTTATATCCTCAGGTGCGGCTCTTCTCGACCGATCCAAGTCGGAGTTGGCCTGTCGTCAGTCAGAGCAAACTGGGCTTAACTTTCGTGAGCCAGTGCTTATGTGGGGTACACGGAGAGGTGAAGCGCTGCGCAATTGGTCTAGGAACAGGACAGGGGACAATGTAAACGGGGCACTAGCCTGTTACGTGGAGACTTCGATGATACTATGCTCTCCGAATGGGAAGCAGAAGAAATGCAAGAACCAATTCAGAGTCTAGTAGGTGAATCAATTCAGCAAGTCGTATATCTTGCTATCGAGCTCCTGATGTGGGCCCCTTGGCATCCGGCTTGCCTCGTTGCTCGGCCAACTTCCTCTGCTCAAAATGCATGTCAAATGTCCTGAAGTGACCCTCGAACCTCGTCGGAACCTATGTTTCGGGTTGCCGAAAATGCTTATTGTGCTTGTACGAGATCCTCAGTACTCCAGCTTAGTCATGTCAGGCCCCTTCAACACCTTCGACCCTAAAACCCGCAGCTTGACCCTCGGCCAAAAAGCCTCGCTCGCTGAGATGGGCCAGCCAAGCTCTGACTACCTTGAGTATGTTTACGAGCAGCTGCGCAAGGAGAAGCAGGACGCTTCACCAGGGTTGCAAGACCTAATGGTCTCACCATAACTCCAAACACGTCGGAACAAGGATTACGTAAGCATGATCGGTGCTAGGATAGCCTGTGGATAGCCGGATAGCCATTATAGGTTATGAGCATGTATCACTGTTCCGGACCTTACTGTATGGGTTTCTCAACCTAGGCCCTTCAGGGCCTTGAAAACGAAGCACCGCAACGGCATGCTAGCATCACATGAGACATCTCGCTGCAGGAGAAGGCAGATGCTGAGTTTGAGCTCCAGCGGCAGCACGCCACGCAACAGAAGTTGCTTCGCGCTCAGATCTTCTGCAGCTAGGGCTGTTGATTTCAGGGTCAGTGGATGGAGGATTTCCAAAGCTCGGGGTTAGTAGATTATTGAGGCACAGGCTTTGGGTATGGTGATGTAGGGCTCATTTGTGAAAAGGTTTCGTTTACGGTTGGGTTCGGGCTTCAAGCTTTAGTTAGGTTTAGAAGGTATCTGGGTTGCAAGATTGGGGTTTCGGTTTGGCTGCAGGGGGGGGTGAGTTTTTGGCTATATACGGGTGAAGGTTATTTAAAGGCTTCACACTTTGGCGTGTTGCTATTTTTCTAGACCAGGTATACCTGGCTAGAACTTCGGGAACATGCTGTTTCTGATTTTCTGCGACCTATCTGGGCTTTCTGTTCCTTTGCGCCCTGCCCGGAACAAGTTGGAAGGCTAAATCCCATAAACCTGGATAGCCTCGCCTGGCGTGTCCGAGCGTGAGCCCCGAAACCTTCGGGGAAATCCAGATGTTGGGTCCAGAGCTTGGGTTTCGCTTCGAATTCATGTTTTGGTGTTGTTCCAGGCACCAGGCCACTACCTGAAATTCCATTGGGCTCTTCTGCCGTCCCTGGTCTTCCAGCCAGTCTGCTATTTTCAGCCGCACAGGCAAGCACCAGCTACTATTTACCTTGCCGATCTGTAGGCAGAGCGAGGCTTTTAACATTTTACAAAGGAGCCCTAAACCCTAACCAACAGGTTTTGATCATGGTTTCTGGTTCTGCCCTGACAGATGACGCACATGGGCGGGACCTTGATCACTTCTCTGTGTTGCGTAGAATGTCCCAATCACGTGCCGAAAAGCAGGCAGTGTTGGTGTGTTGGTCCTGTAAGCCCCCAAATCCAGAACTGTCTTAATCCTGTAGGATTATCAAGATTCACAGGGTTTTTTTGGTATCAACAAGGATGGCTGCGTAGCCTTCGCAGGACTGGGGAATCTGTACACCACGCTTTTGCCATGTCAGAGGGTTAAGATTTCAGTGCCCGGACATTTCTTCTCCCATAGACCCTCCCTCGGCTGCAGCAGACTGGGTTTCAGGTGCAAGTTGTTTCGAAGGTTTGGTCTTTCGAAGTACCCTAAATTGACGGCCGAGGCCCTATCTACAAGCCCTGATTCCAAAGTACGAAGCCCTTGAGACTCGACCCTGCAAACCTTGCTGAGGTTGGAGATGCAAGAGAAACAGGCCCTGCTTCGGGAGAACTGCGGGCTGAGATGGGAGCGTATCCATCCCTGGCCCTCAGACTGCTGCAGTACACTACCGGGGATGTTCTGAGACCTTTTTCAGCGCGGCCTCGTAGTGATCAGGGCTTGACAGAGATCATGCGAGTCTTCAAGCCCGAAAAGTTTCAGTTTGATGCCCTGCCCATAGAAAAAGATGCATCGAATGCCAAGGTGCAGGGCATCTCTGTAGGTTTCTGTATGTTCACATTCGGGTGTGGAGCTGGAGGTCAGCTTCAACAAGATATAGTGGAAGGCCTTGGTCAAGGTTCTATTCAGCCTCTGGTAGACTCTCGGGCAGGCCGAGTGGGCCCAGCAGCGTGAAGCAATGCAGCAGGACAGATCCCCTGCCTGGGTTTGTAAACTTTCCCTCGCCTGAGCTTCGAGCCGGAGTGCTAAATCCTACACAGTCCTCCACCCTAGACCCCAAAATCCTCTGCAAGTATCATCTCACGAGCGTTATCTTTACAACCAGCCCATTTGCTGAGCTTCTGCAGCATACAGGTGTGGAAAGCAGGCTCAGCAGTCTGTAGTTCTTGCTTCGTATGTTGCATGTAGAGTCCCAACAAACAGAAAGCAGTGGAAGAGCGCGCTGCCTCTCAAGCTTCCTGAATGGGGTTGTTGCACTGATTTTTGGAACGGAATCTGAAGGGCTGCAGTCCTGGAATGTATAAGAGGTTCAGGAGTTTGGGTTTGCGGGGATTTGCGCTTGCAGCCTTATTTGCTGGAGGATCTGAGGGTAGGCTAAGGCTTAATCTCTGGAGTACTGCTGGCGTTTATCAGAGAAGCAGCTTTTGATGATAGCGCTCGTAGTGCGCGAGCCTCCAAGCCTTGTAGCGTCAAGCCGTAGAACCCTTGAATCTTCAGGTCCGACTGCAGAAGCTATAGGCCCTACCACGCCCAAATCAAAGCTTCTTGTAGCGTCAGCTAAACCTTAAACCCTAAACCCTTACTCAAGAGCACCACGACCCGACTACCAAAAGCAACCAGTTGCAGATCGGAGCTTGATACCTATAGGCTCCATTGTAGTTCCTTTTGGGGGTTCCCTTATAGGATCCTAAATATAAAGTTGGTTTAACAAAAAAAGGAACTACAATGGAGACTATAGGCAGAATTGATAAAGCAAAACAGATGACTGCCACCACCTGAAACCCCGTTGATCACAAGACTTCAGACTTTGAGCGCAGGAAGCAGCGGCCGCTGCAGAGGCGAAGGGTCCCAGACCCCCAAAAGGATCTAAAAAATAGATCCCCTAAGGGGGTTCCTATAAAGTACCCTTTAGTAGTTAGGGTCCCTAATTAGGGGATCTATTTTTTCGATCCCTTTGGGGGTCTGGGGTAGGTTTGGCTTCTGGCCTTAGGTTGGGGATAGAGGCGCTGAGAAATCCTCGGATTCTAGCGTGTGCTCCCAAAAACTCCCCTTTATTCGTTTCAACGAGGCGGCAAGACCCATGTTTCGAAGCCTCCAGATACCACCCAAAAAAATTCTACGGCTCTACGTCAGCAGGCTCCTAATGTCGTTGAGATTCCGTCTCATCTCGGCCAAGGGAGCTTGAGCACATCCTTGCTTGCCCTTTCGCTTGAACATGATAAGGTTGGGAAGATCCGTGTGAAGTCATCGACGCTCAAGCTTACAAAGTGGATCCCCGATGTTTAAAGCTCACCCCTAAGCTTCCAACAGGCTTTGACCACAGGGTTTCTCCTTCCACAGTTACAATCGCATCCCTGAGGCATGAAGGCCTACACCCACAAATTCCCGAGTCACTAAGCGCATCATCCGGAGAAGCAGTGTTTGCAAAGGCTGGGGAAGGCGAAGCCGTGCAGATCTCAGACAGAGCATTGCATAGCACAATAGCAGCATATCCTACTACATGATATGAGCCATGTAGTGGGTCAGACCAACTGTATGATACATCATCTATCTGTTTGTTTGTTTCTCTATCTGTCTAGCTATCTATTTTTCTAATTACTCTCTTATGTACTTATCTATCGATTTATCTATCTATGTATATTTGTCTATCTATCTGTCTACCCATCTATCTATCTATCTATCTATCTATCTATCTACCTATCTATCTATCTACCATCTATCTACCATCTACCTATCTACCTATCTATCTATCTATCTATCTATCTATCTATGTATTTATCTATCTATTTGTCTATCTATCTATCGTTCTATGCATGTATATATATATACACACATACAATATGTATGTATGTATGTGCATGCTGCAAATGCTGCACCCTAGCTTGTACTCAAGATTGGACGATAAGAGTTTCCAACCACAAAGTACCCTGAACCCTAGGCTGAAGGCGTTTTGGAGTTCAGGGTCCCAGGAACATATTCGAAGGCTGCGAAGCCCTGGTGCTGCCCCCCCTCTCTTCCTACAGCTTGGGTGCAGAAAATAGCACAGGTGGTCGGACAACTGGCAGGTTGCTTGGAGTCGGTTCCTTTGTGCAAGCAACTGTCTCTGCGACACAGTCTTGCAGAGCAGCTTACCCATGATCCCCTTCATCGGAGACCTCGACAGCATAGACCTGGAAGTCTCTGGCACTCAGTTCAGGTACAGCGAACTTTCAGGAAAGACCGTCAAAACCCTAATAAGTGGGATCCTTTTCCGGAGCCTTAATAAGTGCGATATCTCTGAAGAGGCTCCCTTCCCTGCTCCGCAAGTAAGGTAAGTACTACCGGGGCCTAAAGAATTACCTATACCGTTTTGGGGGGTTCCTCTTTATGATTATAGCACAGTATAATATACCCCAAAAACCCTATTCTAATTATGAAGGCCCCTACATTGTCCCTCTAGGGGCTCGGACGCTACTCTAAGAGGCTCCTCCGGCTGCAGCTCCTGCGGAGGAGGCTCGATAAGTTCTGCAGGGTTGTGGCTTTGGGCTGAGGCCCGCAGGAGATCTTCACTTTCCTGTGACACATTGATGAAGATGCTATGTCTAAGTCTAAGTAGTTCATAGGTAGCGGGTGGCTAGGAACTTCCATGAAGGGAGGTTTATGACTCAAAACTAGCGCTCATGTAGGGGTTCGGAAGCAGATACTCTATAGGTACGTAGCTGTGCGAACAAACTAGTTGAAGAGTGTTCTTGGTTGACAGAACTACCAGGATCAGCGGTTTTCAGGCTGCTATGTTTTGGGGTTGAGGTATCAGGTTTGGGACTTAGGGACTTAGGGTGTGGAGATGTGTATAGCGAGATTGCAACACTGATGCTCATTACCTGGATGTTGGCACTCCGAAATCGCTAGCCAGGCTACTATACACTCTAACCCCCTTGTATTATCTGACAGCCTTCACCCGAAAGGCAGAACAAAAAGCAAGCTTCAACTGTAAACCTTACTCCATCTATCGCTAGGGCTGATGGCTAGCCGGCTTTGGGCTGAACTCGCGATTTGGGGAGCTGAGAAGCTGCCATGGGCTACACTCCAACTTTGGGTTTCCTCCCAAGGGCTGCTGAGTACTCTCATGCTTGGGAAGGGCAGATAGCACGCTTAGGGTTTAAGCACCAGTACTGGAGGTACCACAGGAAAGGGACTGGGATTGGTCATAGCAAACCCCCCACATGGGAGCTAGTGTGTTGAGCACATTGGTAGGCTTTCGTATGAAGGCCTCAGGCCAACCCCCCGTCTGCATCCTGAGGCTTTGCTCCATCCGGAAAAGGCTGCAGACAAAATCGGCAAAAGGAATAAAAACCCAAGAAGAGCAGCCCCCCATCTCCGAATCGGAAGGAGGCGAAGAAGACGACGGAGATGGAGGCGGCTGTGTAGCGATGCCGGGTCTGAGGTGTAGGTTCGAAGTCTCAGGCTCAGAAAGATCGCACCCAGAGAACCCAAATTCCATTTGCTCGTAGGGTTCTCTCTCTATATATATATATATATACACACATACATACCTGCATACATACATACATACATACATACATACATACATACATACATACATACTATGTATATATATATATATATATATGTACGCACCCATGTGTATATATATATATATATAACCATATGGCTTAAATCGCCAGTGGGAGACTTAAAAGTTTGTGGCCGAATATACTTGAGTCTGTTCTAGGAAGTTAGAACCTTTGTTTCGGCCCGGTTATTGGAGAAGGGAGATTGGGATTCTACCTTGAGACTGCCAACAAGGCCCTACACCACAGGCCTCGCCCGAGAGCGAGCACCGAAACCCTAAACCGTCCATCGTGTGTGATACTCAGGGTAGTTCCCGCCCTTAATAACCCTTGCGTGCCTCATCGCACTTGATCACCCTGTTGTGTTATCCAATAATGGTACTGCCAGAGATCCATAACTAGGTTTACCATCGATGACAATGGATCTCAGTGAGAGAAGACCCCCACCTTTTAGCATTTGTCTCTGTGGTGTTAATCTTTTAAACTAAACTCATGTCTTACTCAAGCAGGCCTCGAACCAGATGCCTCGCCTGGCGTTTCCGAGTGTGAGCGCCGAAACCGTCCATTGGAAGCCTTCCTTCCGAAGCCCTGCACCCCTAAACCCTCAACCCAAAATACGTGGAGCCTTGCCAGCTGTGTGCGAGAGTGAGGGTTGAAACCCAAGAATTAGCATCATCTAACATTCAGTATTCTGCTGCAAATATGCACATCTGCTGAAGGCATTCGGCCCGAAGGCTCGAGAGAATTTCTGATGCTGTAGAATCTGTTTTCTTTTAGGTGTTATGTGATACAGCTACATGTTTGCATATATCATCTTCACGTGTATCTCTGTTTATGTGAAGCTCATGTGGGCGTGTTTTTTGCATGTATGCACCTATGTGAATAGTTCTGAACGTGTATACAGTTAGGTGTATACATACATATACATGAATGTATGTGCGACAGCAACTTAGTGTTGGTTGCATTTGCCTCGCAGGGACCTTCGATGGTAGAGATCTCTCGCCCTAGCCCGGCCGACAGGGTGTATTGAGGCAAGCATGGACCGCGCCACGATTGAAAACTCGTTCGTGGAGAGCCTCGACATTCGGCCGCCGAACTGGTGGGTGGAACCACCTCTCCGGAATCTCATGCGCCAGTTTGCTCGTGCGTACCGGCTCCTTACCTCAAGCTTGAACACTCTACTTGTGGTGGGGTACAAGAAGGGTATCTGAATTTTCTGAGCTGTTCTGAAGATTGCATTTTCATCGCATGATGTCGCATGCTCCAGTTGCATCGTCTGTTTTCAACAGCGCTGTGTCTGTGTCCAAGGCTTCACGTACCCCCATGTTTTTGCAGACCACACTTTCTTTTCACTCAGGCTCAGCCGCGCGCTGCAGCAGTATGCAGAGGAGGAGCTGTGGCGGCGTGCAGTCCATCAACAAGCAGTCCAGGGCCGAAGCGATGCCGCACATCGAGTTCTCAACAACCCAGAGCCCTGACGTGGAACCCGCCATCCCGGCAACCGGGCTGGCAACTGGAATCGAGGGGAGCAAAATTTTGCCCCTTCGGGTAGCATGCACTGATCACTCACCTCCTGCAGGCACGTTGTACCATATTAGGAGGGGCGCTTTCCAAGCACTCCCATATGTGATGGGCAGGTTACTTTGCTGGCGTTTCTAGGTGAAGGGCCCACTCGCCCTGAGACTTTGCATACGGAGCGTTAAACTTGTACCGCTTGAGCCGTATACGACAGCGAAATGACCTGAATTTCGGCGAAGAGTATTTGAGCATGCCGTCAGCTGAACAACTCAAAAAGGTCCGTGCCCCCACTTGAAAACCTCGGTTTAGCATACTATGGTTACTATGGTTCAATGGTAGTCCCTGGACACATCATCAAAATCTGAGCAACCCTTCAACCTAATGAGGCCCTCTTGCTATGGTTGACTGGTCCAGGAAGTGCAGAACGGAGGGGGGCTTACCACAAGTAGCATCCTTACTGCAAGCATCGGCTGCTAGCAGCAAGCAGTTTTGTAGAGTGATCTGGTTCGGCTGGTGCCTTGGCATCTCCACAGAGCTCGTTTGCAAGCGCATGTTCGGATGCGAAGTAAGCCTCCAAGCTCCCAGAAGCACAACCGAGTCTGAGCCGAGCCAGCAAGAACCACCACGACAGTAATATAGTTCTTAACAGAGCCAAAAAGCCAAATTAAATCACTTTCTCGTAGATGTCCCCAAGCCCCATCCAAACCCTACTGGAACCCTAACCGCCCAGGTACCTACTATATAGGGTACCAGAGCCCCTAGGGCCCTATATAGTAGGTACCTGGTCCGTTAGGGGGAACCTTACACGCCGGACCATGGATTGGAGGTTGACGGGGACGGCGAGCCGCCAAGGGTAGAGCTGACAGAAGAGGACCTGATGGGGTCTGTTCTTGCAGGACTTCTAGGACACCCATAGGCCCCATAGTAGTCCCATAGTAGTTCCTTTTTGGGGTTACCTTATAGGATTCTATATATGAACCCCAAAAGGAACTACTTTAGGGCCTATGGACAGACCAGCAAAGCAAACAACCAAAAAGACCTGAACGACAGGAGAAGAAGCACTGGCACAAACGGCTTTCGCCTCGGATTCTTTCCTGAAGTTCCACGGTCTGCGGTTTGGGGTCATGGTGGTTTGGGAGCCCAATATCTATACCTGGCGGGCTGCCAGTGTTTCAACCCAGACATGTAGCAATGTAGTACAGGGTTTAGGGTTTAGGGTTTAGCCAGCTGCAGAGTTCAGTAATTCACTATATAATTACGCAACTGGGCTCTCCCGGGTGGTTGGAAGTTTAATGGGTTTGCGAGTTCGGTTTAGGGGTAGATGGGTTTCAGGCTCAGAACCCAGCAAGTGTCCTGCCGCACCGATGGAGGTGTTGAAATCATCCGCAGAGAGAACTTAGAGGACTACGGCTACTGGTGGGGCCCTGTCTGCGGTAAAACCCCAAAACTCGCTTCAAATTCATTACGGCCCTATAAACCCTAAACCCTAAACCTTCCAGAATTTGCATCCGCTACCAGACGCCAGGGTCGCACGAAGGACACCGCAGCCTCGGGCCGTAAACGCCCCAAAGATAACCCTTGAAACCGCGAACCTCCATGCCATAGAGCCTATAGACCTATTGACCCAGAGGCCCTTAACCTTATAACCCTGCAACCTGAACCTGCTGGCACTGACCCCTAGCCATGCGAGAGGGGAAAATCCCCGCCGCCAAACCAAAACCCTGGCACTCTGAAACCCTCAGACCCAAATCCGAAACACTACCCTGAAGATTGAAGCCTCATCACACTCCCTATATGCCCTTATACAATGTTCAGAGCCCCTTTCAAACCCCTCTACAAACTTGGAGACCGGAAGCCCGAAAAAACCCCCGCCAGGCTGGACGCCGTCCCGGACTTGGCCCCATCGGCCCTGAGTCGATTTCTTAGAGCCGCAGCTTCCATCCGCCGTTACGTGCGTCCTGAGAAGTGCTCTCTTGTTGCTATAGTATTACTCCTGTCGCTGCTTGGTATATTCGTATAGGCAATTTTAATGGAGACTAATGATGACTAATGTTTAGAGTTAGCTGTAGATGTCGGTTTAGAGTTGTGTAGATTTATGATTATGTTTACAGGTGTAGTTCTATGTCTCTTGATATGTGTGAGTCATTCATATATCTGCTTGTACTTATACTTATTCACTCATGCACCTGCGCTTTAAGATCGTCCACAGTAAAGTTTCACTAAGGCCCACTGTTTTAAGCGTGGCATGCGGCCAACGCCGAAAACTGTAGGCTTAGGGCTGTGTGAACTGAATTGCGATCAGTTCGCTTGGGGTTCAGGGTTGCAGATTTAAGCGTGAGGTTGGCCACGATTCCACGATTACAGCCACCGTGGCATGTGCTTTTGCTACTGTCACAGCCACGACTAGCATCAGCCATGCCTTGGACACCGGCTACTACACAAGAGTCTCGGTAGCAAACCGTAGTACAACATGATGAAACTTCGAAACTCGCCCTCATTACCCTAAAACACACTCACAACACCTAAAACATCGACGGACCGAAGCCTCAGCCCTGAACATGTAAACCCGAACGTTCCGGCCTCTATCACTCACACTGCCGTGTGGCCTTGCACGTCGGGCGACCGAAGTCTAAGCCCAACACGCCAAACCCGAAGCCCTAAATGTCGGACTCGGACCCTCGCAAGGCTGTGCCTGGTTTTGGGTGCTGAGACCCGAACCCTAAACCGCCCAATCCGCGCCAAGTCCCTAATCCCTAAACCTCTAGCTCCTGGTTGAAGCGATAACCATAGCTTGCTCTCCTCACGTAGCCACTCTCGACGGCTTCTGGAAGCCAGACGGTGAAAGAGCCCTCAGCAACAACACAAATGCTAAACTCTACTGTCCTAAGCCCCCATCCTAAACCCCAGGCCAGATGTAAAGGAACCCTATTCCATAATAGAACCCTCAAAGTCAAAGTACCCTTATAGAACCCCTTTAGAGGCCCTTATAGATCCCATGCCCCGAAATCCTGAAGCGTTCACGTAAAGGTCTCCCAGCAGTCTTAGGCGCTTGCTTCGCCGACTTCTCCCTTCCAGATCCCTCCGAGGGCTTCGATGAGGCTCTCCACGCTCTCTCCATAGAGACGGTACCGATAGTCTCCATTGTAGTTCCTTTTTTGGTTTAACCAATTATATATTAAGGATTCTATAAGGATACCTGTAGCTCCTTTTTTTGGTGTAACCAATTATAATATTAAGGATTCTATAAGGTATCCCCAAAAAGGAACTACAGTGGAGACTATAGGTAGAGTCGGTTTGGGTTCAGGCTTCCGGGGGAATCAGGCATGTTGTGGAGGCTTGAAACTGTAGGTGTTTCAGGGCTTGGGGTTCAGGGCTGGTTGGGGGTAAGGTTGCTTTGGAGCCCAAAACGCCTTGATGAAGGCATACTTACACCTGGAAACGATTACCGTTCTTAGTACTGCTAGTATGATGATCTGCATGTTGGTTGACCCTCAGTTGCAACTCGTTCTTGGTGTGACTTACTGTAACGCTGGATTTTCCAATGACGATATTATGCGGTGGGGCCTTGTTCGGGTTTAGGAAGCGACGCAGGGAGCTTCACTACAAAGCGTAACTGGGATTTCGGATTCATAAGGTTCTGGAGGAGAAATTCATGGCTGTTATCAAGGCTCAGCGCTTTGAGGTGCGCTTTGAACCTGAATCCAACAACCTTGTGAGGCTGAGACCCCTAAGCACTCTAATCTGACAGCAGGGATGCAGCTCACCTTGTGGTTGCGAGTTCAGGTTAGAGCGGGGAGAGTCTTGAGTGTAGGTTGTAGATTTAGTGGTTCTTTTGGTACATGGGGGTTAAGGTCTGAGGCTTTGGCTTCGAAAACAGCTTGTAATGAACATTCGTGATTACAGTTCAGGGGTGTTGGGTTAAGGTTCATTCATCTACTCAACGCGAAAACAAAGGCGGAGTTCTTCTATGACAAAGAGTGCTGGCTGACCTGTCAGGCTGTGACGAAATCAGCACACGACCCGGATCCATGCTTCAGCTTGTAAAACTGTGTTTATGCTGTTTATGCAGGGAGAATGTCTAGGTATCTTGGTTTTTGAACCCCATCTGAATGTTCTAAAACTCGAACGGGTGATGCTTTCGGCCTCAATGTAAACAAAAAATCCTTGAACCTCTCCCTGAAGATCAAAGTGCTCCAAGCCCTAAAAAGTACTTCCCCAAAAAGGCGGGGTTCATGTTCAGGTGCTCTACCCATGGCAGAGCCCCGTCGCGGTCAGCGACTACTTGCGACAGCGGCTGCCCGAGCAAACAGAACAAAAAACGATCGAACCCTATCGCAATTCAGAGTTCACCCTGCCGACCCAAGACCACATGCCTCGCCTGGATTGTCCGAGTCTGAGCGCCGAAACCCTATTCCCCATAAGCCCCAAACCCTAAACCCCTAAACCCTAAACCCTATTCCCCGTAAGCCCTAGAACCCAATCCTTGAACCCGAGCCTTGCCTGCATGGCGCGAGGGTGAGATTCGACACACCGAAAACTCCTAAGCCATGAGCCTCGCTTCCCAGCCCAGAGCCCTTATCCCCAAACGGAAGCCCTAAGCCCTGAGACATGGGTCCTACATCTAAGGGGGGTTCTGACCACATTGTTTTTTTTTTTTTTTTTTTT
>CAJNDV010026668.1:267081-286749 GCA_905221635.1 Symbiodinium sp. CCMP2456 | reverse complement strand
CCTCCCCTCCCCTCCCCTCCCTTCCTTTTATGTAGGACAAGCCGGAGCACGGCTTGACCCCACTCCACGTCGCAGCGCGCATGGGCCACGCCGCTGTGGTGGAGGCACAGACGGCTGTTCCAGGGCCTGGGGTTGTCTCCTGTGCAGAGCCAGGGCCAGGGCTCAGTCAGGGGTTGCCACTACCATCAGGCTAGGCTAAAGGTTTTTCTGGGTTTAGGATTGAACTAGAAGCTTATATATATCAGCTCAACAAGAGCTTTTTCTTGATGGTGTCGCGTGATTGCAGAAGGTTTTGCTGGCTTCCAAGAGTTCAGAGTTGAGCTTGCTTGGGCTCGGGTTCTGGGACAGTTCTGGGACGTCTAGGGTTGGATCACCATGCCAATCACACTCAGGCCAAACTCCCAAACCCTGAGCTCTTTCCGTTGTTCCTGCTCGGCATGCCCCCTCAGAGCGCCGCTGAAACTCTAAACTCTAACCCCGCAGATCCTTGATTGAGCCTGCGTGTCAACACTAGCTTAGGGCTTTACCCTGGAGATTGTCATTGTCTTGGGCTGTGGCTTTTGCGAGCTGCTTTAAGCGCAGATGTGATTGGGATCAATGGCGCAGACCTTGAGCAACCAAAACGGGTGTGTGTGTGTGGGGTCCGCTGAAGATCTATAACACCTCTCTTAGCTTTTGGCTTTCTTACACCTTTTCCCTTTCAGCCTCTGTGGCTTCCGCAAGCAGGTTTCGAGCCCCTTTAGTTCACTCGCCGACTCGCAGGTACTCATCGAGGCCGGTGCGGAGTACGTGCCATCCCCAGCAAGCGTGGAGTTCCAACCTCGTGATTTTGGTCGTTTTTGGGCAGGGATTCGTGAGTTGCGGGCATCTTTGAGCGGTCTTGCGCTTGCTCTGGGCTTGGCACGTGTCGGCCTTGCTGCTCTTGGTCCTGGCAGCTGTGCTTTCCTTGCCATCAACGGACAGGGCCTAGACAGCTTCAGGCTTGTGCTGTTGGAGCCGATGAGTGCCGGTGAGAATCAATTTCGGATGGTCGATGGCTCCGGTACGTGGGTCGGAGCAAGTAGCAGTATCGATTTGACATATCCGGCTGGCTCGTGCCAGTGGCTGCCGGAGTACAGGGTCCGACCTCTGGCAATGCTTTCGCATGGCCCAGTGGAGGTGAACAACTCTCGAACGGGGGTGACACGTTGATTGCCGTGAGCGCAGACGACACCCCCCTTTGCGCCGCTAGCACCGAAGCAGATACTTGCCAAGGGAATGCATTGGTGGTGGCTTCCCGGCCGTCAGGTTCACAGCCACAGGAAAATCTAGCCCGACAAGGGCGGCTAGACAAAGCCAGAAACAGCTAGATAATTACTTTGCTCATCTGCCGAGGATTCGTGGCTTTGAAAGATTGAAACGGTAGGTAGGTCCGGAAACAAAAAAGTGCTGGGCTTTCTAGCCTCAAGAATGGAAAGTTAAGCCCTAAACCACGTGCCCCACCATGCAAACAGTACGCCAACCTAGATAGACAATGCTAGATGATGCCGGACAATATGCTAGAAACTGCTAGATTCCGGCCAGGTCCCGGAGGACCAGGGATGCTAGAAAATGCTAGATATGTAATGCTAGACAATGCTAGTCGAACACTCTCAGACAGTCATGTCCACAGAAGCGGAACGTGCAGTTCCCAAGTTCAGCAGGTTGGTTTCGGAGTGAAGGAAAAGGTTAGCTGTTTGGTTTCTGAATGAAGGAAATGTCTAGCAGCTTGGTTGCTGAATGCAGGAAATATCTGGCAGCACGGTTTCCTGAATGCAGGAAATATCTAGGAAAATCTAGCTTTGTCTAGCTCCCGTGCTCGTGTGCCGGCTGTGAAGAGGACGGCTTGCACCATGATGACAAAGAGTTCCTAAGACTTGGGGCATCTTGGGGCTACGTCGCCGGGGGCCAGACTGCCTTGCCTGCTGGCCTCACAGCGAACTCTGCCGATTCCATCAAAAAGGCAAGTGTGGTCAGCATGTGCTATCAGGGCGTGACCAGTGGCACTGTGGCAGACGTGAACGCGGCAATTGTTGATTTGTCAAACAACTGGTTAGTCAGTTTTTCTGGTCACGATGAGTGATGCTGCAACACAGTGCCCAACGGCGGCCACCACGTCCACGGCCACGGCCACCATGGCCGCGGAAAAACTCTACGAATCAGAGACCAGAGGGTCCAATCAGAGACCAAAGACGCCGAGTCCGAGACCAGAGGGCACGAATCACAGACCAGCACAGCCGAATCAGAGACCAGTCTCCGGAATCCGGCCACCTAGAATCAAAGACCAGGGCGGGTTGAGTCAGAGACCAGAGTCAAGGCAACCCGACCGACCCGACCGGGCCGACAGGACCCGACCCGACCCGACCGACCCGACCCGACGGACCCGAGACCTCACCAACCCCGACGGAACGGACCGACCCAACCATCCCGACCCACTAACCCGAGCAACCCAAGCAGCCAGGCAAGCCCCCCAAAAAAAACATCCTTCGCATGGAGGCTGCGGTCGTCAAGTATCCTGCCTTTCTTTGTGCTGGAATTCGCACTGGCAAGACATGGCAGCACGCAAACCATTATGAATCTCACGGATGCCGTGTACGGAAAGACAAAGTCACCGACTTGTACCCTGCAATGCGGGCTCCGAACTGCAGGAGCACATCCTTGAGTCCAGCCAACCCCGAAACCCTTTGGAGCCTTATAAGAACTATGCCAGTGCAGGCCTGAACAGTGAAGGATCGCTGGAAGAAGCCGTTGACGTTGTTTTCTGTACAAATAACATTTAAGCCGTAAAGGAAAGCACCAAACCGCAAACCGCATAAATACAAGAATCCAGCACGTTTCTTTGTGGTGGAGCTGCAAACACAAGAACCCTGAGTGTTGCAGCGACACAAAGGACACAAGACGGCTCTGGATCCAGGGCAACTCCTCTCCTTTGCGCGATGTGCCTTGGTGGCCCGGATTTGGGCACGATCAGGCCCTTTCTGAAGCTGTAAAGTTCGGGGTTGGCGGGTGGCAGCAGAAGGCTCATGGGTTTGCTAGGGGCGACGTTGAGTACTTCGGGTTTGTGGATGAACGCTTGAGTTGAGGATCCAGGGAATCTAGGGTGGAGGGTCCGGGTTCAAAGCGGAATCCAGGGTTTATCCGAGTCGGGTTCTGTGGGACTGCAGAGGTCGGTACGTGGGTTTACGAGTTAGCGGGAGGATTCGGGCTTTCGGGTTTGGGCAGTCGGGGTTTCCGGTGGCGATTTTAATACGCAAGACTTCTTTCAGAGTTCAATGTTTCCACCCTGTTCGAAAAGGAATTAGCATTGAGCTTGCAGTAAGTTTGTCGCCACGGTTTGTTGTGACATTCAGAAATTCATTTGTTTTGTTGAAAGCTAGATACAGAGCCCCAAAGCCTTGTGGAGGTTGGTTGAAGAATTTGGGGACACAGGCTACAACCCTGCAGTCTTCACCTCTAAACCTTGACGACTCATTGAGCCTTAGCCTCAGCCTGGCTGAGGCCATTCAGCGGTGCCACATGGATGTCGTGCGGCTGCTGGTGCCTTGACGATCCTAGATTGCCACAGGCGCCTGATCACCATCTGCATTATCAGTGCCAGCAGTAGCCACACAGCCACCACCTCCGTCACTGACATTGTCCGTCATCGTGATGATACTGTGATGCTGCTGGCGGAGAGATGATGAATGGTCAGGAGCAGCATCACTGCCTTGCGTATTCTGAGTTGTGGATAGCCGGCTCGTTAGTTTCATTCGTTTTTTCTGCGCGGTGGTCAACGGTTTTCTTGACAGCGTAGGGATGCGGAGGGGATTGGCGATAACCATGAGTGTTTGAGTGAGATCAATGTTGATCTGAAGAAGGATGGTCGTTATGATGGCTGTGTTGGTGGTGGTGGTGGTGGTGGTGGTGGTGGTGGTGGTGGTGGTGGTGGGTGGGTGGGTGGGTGGGAAGATGGCGCTTGCCGAGCGCGGGTCGAGCGGGCGGGCAGGCGGGCGGGCTGGCGGGTGGGTGTGTGGGTGCGTGGGTGGGTGGGGTGCGTGGGGTGCGTGGGGTGCGTGGGGTGCGTGGGGTGCGTGGGTGGTGGTGGCGGTGGCAGCGGTGGTGTTGGTTGGCCATGGTTAACGTGTTCACGATGGTGGCCCTTGTGTTAGTAGTGACGGACGGCAATCACTGTCAAGGAAGGCATGCCAAGCGCCAGTCAACCTCCAAACTCCACCACCTGCAGGTTCCTGTTACAGGGTTTTCAAAATATCCGCTTCTGTGGGCAGATACCGCAGTCAATACAAGCAACGGCGACAGGAAGGAAAGTGTTCCGGTTCAGGGTCGGCCTCTGCTTTCGCGTACTTCTCGTCCCTCGTGGGAAAGACCAGGTGCAGAAGGACGCTACTGCGCGAGCCTCATCCGGAATTGCATGAGCTCCGAATCCCCAGATCCCAACATGTCGGTCTGCACGCGGAGCGTGATTATGCAAGGCTTTGTGGTTTTACGGTGTAGGCTTATTTGGGGTTGGGTAGAGATGTTTAAGATACCGGTTCTAGACTATAGCCGGGGCTCTGCCCTCGCTGCCAACTCGCACATTAATGATTTACTGTTCGTTTTCGGAGTCTCAACTCTTTCTTGCAGCGGTCGCTAGAGCTGCAACAAATCCGTGACATTCGGCATGGTGACCCTTTCAATGCTGAGTCTCAACCTTTCATCATCTTGCTCGTTACTCTTGACTGGTCTTGGCAGATAGCTCCGAGAGCGGCATGCAGTCTTGTTACTGGGCTCTGCGGGGTTTCGGGTTGACGGTTTGCGACAGCCAGGGCTCAGTGGAACAGGGTTCGGGATTTCAGGATCACGGTACAGGATCCACAGTCGGCGTTTCGGCGCCTGTCATATGAATGGATCCATTATAGTTGTAAAAAAGGTTCGGAGGTTTGGCTCTGCCATGCAGCAATGCTCGGCTTGCAAATGCTCAAAAGCCATAAACGGTCCTACTACCTGAACCCCGAAGACCAGAGGTGCTGCGGGCCAACTTTAGCAGCATGGAAACACTGTTGATGTTTTGCAGCGTGGTCGTATTTACAAACTTGTTCGGGCATTCTTTCTGCTGTTGAAGTAAATATTCGGGAAGCGTTAAGCACGTGAGGCTATATTGCTATTCGAAGTGTTAGATGACTGTGCCATAGCGTCGTGTGAAGGTGAGGGCCACTGAACTGTAGGGCTCTTTGGACACCGGCTGTTGTCATCATCTGAATGATCAAGGCGTCAATCTCGCACAGGGTCTATAGAAAGTAGGACACACGTCCGGCATTCCTGCTCAGGGTTGCAGGGTAGAAGGATCCAAGGTTTCTCCTTGATTGGCCAGCTGGTTCCTGACATTGTCCGGTGACCACCTTCCACAGCCGAACCCCGCAACACGCGGGCCTCGGCTTCTAATGCAACGAAGACACTTTTGGCCCGAGGAGTGCTTGAAACTCTTTGTCACTATTGGCAAACTGGAACATGTCGCGGCCGTCGCGGTTTGACCTTCCCGTCCACCTTGCGCCCCCACTCATAAGAGTTTGCACTTCTCACAGGTTCCAAGGCAAGCTTTGTTCCATTTCAACAATGAGGTGCGCTTGGATCCCCTCCGCTTTAGCTATCGTGTTGCTGGAGCTTAATTTGCCAACCTCACAACGAGTTTTCCGGGAGCTGGGTTGAAGGGCCATGATGCTGCTGCAGCATTAGGGTTCGTGCTCCATCGTCCTTGAGCTTCAATCCTGCAGTCGTGGCATGTAGTATGGTATCGTTCTTATTGCAACTGGAACCCTGAAACGTTGGAACCGCGGTTTGCGATGCTGCACAGCCATGTGATCAGTTAAAGCTACAAATCCTAAACGCGACCAGCGCCCACAGACCGGAGAAAGCCAAATGTTCCGGTTGGATGAGTTTCACACGTGCTTCTCGCCCCGAACAGAAGTCCCGCAACAAGTAAGCTTGGACTTGTTTGCTTGTTTCGCAACGTCCAATTCTCAGAGCCTACGCCGCTAGACCAGGAAACTCGAAATCCTCAAACTCTAGATTCGTGATGTTTAGCAAATGGAAATACCCCGAATCCCAATAATTGCATTGGCGCCCAAGAGCAGACAGAAACGCAGTGGGAATCTGAAGGAGAGCAGGAAAAGGGAAAAGCTAGCACGACAGAGCAACAAATCGGAGAAACCGGAAGCAATAACGAAGCGGCTTCTTTGTTCGCGGAAGGTTCTTATGCAGTTTAGATTGCGGTAACTACATCTTTCATGTGTTTTCTTTCCTTGGCTATCCCGGTTATGTGTCAAGAGATGACTCCTCTCTTTTCTCCTCTCTGATACTCTCCATAGTATATATGATTGCAGCCATTCTTGTTCAAATCTTGTGCTTTCGACTCCACATGGAGGGCGATGAATTTGACAGACTCAGATCGGAGAGGAGAATCGTCGATCTCAAAGCGCCCCCCCCCNNCCCCCCCCCCCCCCCCCCGCTGCGCGACGTGTTCATCCATGCAGGAGGCAACAACAAGTGCCCCCCAAGCTCCACCGTTAAGAGTAGTTCGTTCAAGGCCTTTGAAGATTCACATGGCAAAGCACCCTGAATCTTGCTCTAGCTGCCCTCGTGCATCAGTATTGGCCCTTCGGCAGAGACTCTTGGCGACTATGACGTGACAGGGCTAACTTCTAGAGTAGTCGCCATGCTCGAGCCTCACGGACTTCCGTCCGGCTTGCACGTAGATGGCCCTTCGCCCCGAGGCAGTCAGAGTCGGTTTATAGCGTTAGAAACATGATCAGGACACAGAGCGTCCAGGCATTTAGCCTTTTTGCTTCAAGGTTTGGGGTTACGTGTTGTCAGCATTAGGATGTGCACTTATTTGGTTTTTTCGCAATCGGGCGGTTCAGGGGTCATTGCGCCCAGTGGTTCACGGTCTTGAGGGCTGCGGAGATATTTGGGTGGGACTGGTACGGTACAGAAGCCGAGAAGACGAGCCATGATTTCGTTTTGCGACAGACCCGTTGAACGCCCTGCCCCGAAACATGCACAGCGGCAGTGGTATTAGTATATTTGTCTCTCAGTCCTGCGGCTACCAGCGCCATTCTTCAAGATTATCTCTTTTTTTCAGCGATTATTGTGCTGTGATGTGGATTGTATTTCCTGATATGACTCCGTCGGTCGTTTCACCTTTTCTGGCATCGCGATGTTCAGCAAGACATGCCGGTGCTTCTGTGCCGCAATCATCGGTCTGGTGTCCTCATCATTAGTCAAGCTTCTCAGCCGCACACGCAAGACTTCAGACCCCCAGATCCCCCCTAAGCGATTACAACCTAATGCAGAGCTGCTTGACGCCGTCGCAGCACCGTCGCAGGTGGCCCTGCGGACGCTCAGCTGCGGCCGCTGGGAGTCCGTCCTGGAGGCCAGAGTCGGAGAAAGCTCTGCGGCCGGCTCTTTCTGGAGACTTTGCCTAGTGACACTAGTGACCTAGTGTTTAGAGCATCAGAGGTATTTTGCCTTGTTCTTGGTTGGTCATGCGTAATCTTGAGCTTTTTGGGTTTAGATCTTCCTACCATAACTGGAAGGAAGGTCAAAGATTGCTGTGGGGCCAGGCAACTCTGCAACCAGGCTTAGGGCTTAGTTTCGCATGTCGTACTGTAGACAGTACATCTTGGAAACGATATTGGGAAAGTGGTTTAGGCTGCCTAGAATGCTTTAGGCTTAATTGTGTTGGGTTTTGGGGTTTTCAGTTCCGTCGTTTGGTCGGAATCATGGTTGATTTGATCGCAGGGCTTGAGTGGGGTTCTGGGTTCTCGTACGCTTGTTGATCTTTTGGTCTATTGGCTTTCCCAAACTCGCCCTAAAGGCGAGTCAGAGTTCGGGACTCGGTGCGTTGAGGGCTTTCGCACCTTCTCGCACAGGGTAGAGCAGCCGTGGTGGCCCTGGAAAGCCCTTTACTAAACTACCCACTTCTTATATCATCTAGCAGCTAGCATGCACGGTGGCGTGCTGCGCAGTCTCAATGACAGCTGCTATTCATTGTTTGGGGGCTTTGCGTTTCTGGGGCTTTCATTGAGACGGGATTCCGCGCGTTCGATCCTGCAGCCAAGCCTGAGGTTCCCAAAGATCTCGAAGCGCACAACCCGAAAGCATTGGTCAGCCACAACAAAACTCCGAGCTTAGTTAGTGTAGGGCGGAGGGAACAAATCCTGGATAATTATCTAAACGCCACAAGGCCTGCCGTGCTGTAGCAGAGGCCCGAAATCCGAAACTTTCCTCGATCAGGTCATCGCCCCGGTGCTGCAGAAGGGCACCGTGGCCCCGAGAATCTTAACAAAGGCGCTGCTTCCTGGGAAGAGTGGGCATTGCTGTTCTGGGGCCAGAGCAGGCTCCACTGCAAGTCGTTCTAAACCTCAGAAATCCCCAACACCAAAGCAACATGAAGAAACCAAAATCAGATTTTGCTTTTCCTGCCTAAATGCACTCGGAATGAACTGGTTTCAGCCACTGCTGTCGACTGTTTCAGCCTTCATTCAGGTCGTCTCAGCCCGCGTGCCAGCCCCTAAGTACCATCCTAAACAAGGACACACGCACGCACACACACACACACACACACACACTTACACACTTACTTCCGAGCTCAGAGATCCAGTTTAAAAGCCCGAACTACGTAGTCCGGAACTTTTTGAAGTCCAGGCTCTGACGTCCTTGGCCTCAGAGGGCCGAGCCTGGACTTCATGGCAGGCCGGGGTCTCTTTGGGGTTCGGGGACCGTGCTGAGGGAGCAGGCGGGCTCAGGAGGGGCAGTGGTAAAACAGGGAGAGGGAATCTGGAAGGAACACGCTGGGGCCGTTCACTCTGCCTTGATGTGTCGAGTGGAGGGTGCAAGGTTTGCGGCCTTGGCTGTGCATAGGGTTTTGGGGTATGAGCAGCGCATGTGTTGCAGCTCTTGGTAAGGTCTGAAGTAACTGAGGGCTTCGGGATGCAAACGTGACCTGGAAGGAGCTTAGCTTCAACGAAAGCGTGCATGCCTTGAGCAAACACTGAAACTGTGTGCCAAATCCCAAGCCCCCATCACGAGCAACTTCAGTAGAGGCTTCTACATCTCAACGCTTCAGCCCGAAACCACATGCTGGAAAACCGGCAGTGCCGAAACGAGGCTCTCCGAACAGATCCGTGACCCAGAAGCTCGACTGAGCTTGAATCTAAACTCTTTTAGTTAAACAACTCAAACCTGCAGCCTCAGCCGAGCCCGACACCTGAAATTTCGGATCCGCAGTCTTCCCAAGGTTTTGCAGGCCATGGCCAGTGGTGGCATCACCCCGAGCGCTCATCACTGTTCGGCCGGCCGGCTCAGGATTTTTCAGGGTTTGAGGCAGGGGTTAACTTAAACCGTTTCGCGGGCTTCGGAGTTTCGGCTGTCTTGATGGTTTGTGTTGTGTCATCGTGGGGCTCCACGGTCCTATTCACTGGACGGTTTTACCTGGAGTCTGCGAGATGTCTACCGTGGCGACCCTGCATTGCTGACAACGGCACAGGTGAGGCTTTGGAGTTCAAGGATTAATCCGATGGGGCTACTGTAGGCTACTATAGGAGCTACGCAGGGACCTTCGAAGCTAAAGGTCATTGCTGGGCCTTCAGAGGGCGAAGCGGTGGAAGCAGGGGCTCGAGTCGTGTTGCAAGTGCATTCACAATCGCAGTAGCAAGTTGCAGCAGAGTGGGCACCCTGCGCTCCCATGGGCAGCTTCCGGAACTTCATGCCATGCCTAATTTTCTCGCATGGCCAGACCCTGGAGATAAAGGTTTCATCCAAGCCTAGAGCGCCACACTCCGTCCGATAAGCCTGCCCAACCGTCCTTCAGAACAACTTCTGAACAACAAACCTCCGCGAGCCCCAAGGCGGCGATCGGCGCTTGCAGGAGAGAAACAAGAATTTCCCCGCAGATAATTTAAGACCTCCAGTTCTAATTACGCGTGATACCTGGACTACTATACGAATAAACAAACAAACAAATAAATAGATAAATATGTATAGTTATGTATATATATATATGTATACACATGCATGCATGCATACATGCTTGAAACCCAAATGTATGCATGTTTGCATGTATGCATGTATGCATGTATGCATGTATGCATGTATGCATGTATGCATGTATGCATGCATGCATGCATGCATGCATGCATGTATGTATGTATGCCTGATATTAGTACCGGCACTGATATGGGTTTGGGATGAACCTGATGTAACGTATGGTCTGCCGTAGTCCTCGCCTGACCTGGTCGAGCGCGAGTGCCAAAAAATGTATGTCTAGAGCCCTAACAAGTCTCAGTCGTATCTTGATCGTGTTCCTGCATTGCGCAGCCCAGCGGTATATTATTCACATGGGACTACAGAAACCCTCATGTGAGCATCTCAGTCTCAGGGTTCGCCCGAGGCATGCTTTTTGTTGCAGTGAAGCTTGCGCTTGCGGAGCGTCGAAAGCTGCAACTCCAACCCCACCAAAGAATGTTGAAGAGTGGGCTTCATTGTTGTATGTAAATCAGCCCTCACCTACCGGATCCGATGGAGCTGCCTCCGCGGAAGGGGCGGTGCAGGCTTTGCTTCCGTCAGCCTGAAGCGGGGAGCTTCCGTATTTAGCATCCGACTCGCTCAACATGCAAGAAAATGCCGAAGCCGAAAACTACTAAATCTGACATTCTCCAAATACTAACTTACTCAGCCATTAATTCCAACTACAAGTAGCCGCATGCAGGAGGTCGGGTCAGTGGCCATTGGCTGTGCACATGTTGGCCTTCATGGGCCACTCTCGGCAACTCAACTGTCCATGTGCCCGTGCAACCCAAAAACTCCCTTGTGCCAGGCTTGGTTCTGTTCGTTCACCATTTCAGGGTGAATTGTTCAGGTCAGTGTCGCGCAGTTCTTTGTAGTAGGTAACACTGGCGAACATGCCGAAAGTACCACGCCTGTCACACCAAACAGGGTGTAACATAGGATTGAGAATCTACTGAAGCAACCCGTCGTCTGAGATGCCAATTCGCATCATCTCATGTCCGTTCGTGTGTCGTTCTTTCGCAGCATATCATGTCCTGTCATCTCCTATCATGTGACATCATGTTATGTCACACGACGGGTTGCTTCAGTAGATTTATGCAGATTCCCAAGCCTCTATTAAACTCAGTTTCGTGTGGCAGGCGTGGTACTATCGGCATGTTCACGGTTGCTATTTTCAATCTACTACTTCTCGCGTAACAAGCACCTTAGGGCCTTAGGGTCTAGAATCCGCAACACTAGCTGACACTGACATTGCAAAAACCATGCGTTTTCCAACGGTTCTAAAACCCAAGACCGTGTTTCTTATCTCCCACGATGAAGCACTGATGCAGACGAAACAGCGGCATACGCGGTGCAAAACGAACTGACCTCAACATTTCAGGGCTCAGTTACCCCCCCCCCCCCACCTCCCGCATGGGGAGGTTTCACCACAGACTTTGGCAGGTATGCCGATGGGTAGGTCTGCAGGCTATGCTGGATGTTCACTACGGATAGTTACGATGCAAACTCGTGTGCTTCTATTGAAGCAAATACCATCACAGGGTGCGTCGGTGTGGGGTCGCTGGCGAGCGCGACAGGGTAGGTGGAAGAAACTCAACCATCAACAACAGTGCCACTTTGAGCGCCCTTGTCAACAAGTTTCAATCGAAACATCCAGGCCCCTCGTTGTAGTGCTGGGAGAACTCTTCTCGAGCACTACACTTTCTTCGAGTCCGAAGCCTCTTTGCGGTCGGTGGGTTCATAGCGGTTTGCCGGACGCAGGCTAGCGGCCTAGCGCCTGGCGGTTGCGTTCACGGGTTCGAATCCAGCTTTCCATTTTGAACTTCCAGTACGCATAGATACGGTTAGTTACGATCCACCAGAATCCCAGAAGTTGAAATCCGAACACAACACGGCAAACCTCCCCCAATCTAAACCTGATCATAGCCTCTGAGGAGTCGCCCGAACCATCTCTGCCTCAACCTCGCCCTCGGCTGTTGCAGCACGAACCGGGAAGCTGCGCAGCGGCTGCTTCTGAGCTCTAGGATGTTTTGGGGGAGCGGTTTCGGGACTTGCGATGTCGACTAAGCACAGCTCAGTTCAAGATCACGAGAACTAGACGCTAGCCGAGGCTGGTGTCCATGCAGTCCTGGGTGCCTCGGTGCTCTTCTGTAGGGTTTTTTGGATGTTTCACGGGCCCCGAAGGTATGTCGGGTTTGGGTATGCCAGAAGCCGACAAGCACTACGGACGACAAACCATAACTGCGACAAGCCGAGTCAGCGCAAGGATCGGTGTATATGATATATGGAAGAAGTGAGCCCATAGTTTTTACCAAACTATTCGGCACTTCATGGAAGTCTACGCTCCCCTCCCTGAGGCCCCCCCCCCCCCCTTAGCAAACAAGCCCTGATGCTCACACCCTGAATTGAACGGCTGAATGTCGTTTGAACTCCCATGGCGCCACTCTTCTCCGAGGCATTGGTTCCTGACATCATCGGCCTCTTTGCTTACTGCTAATGTTTAGGGTTTGGGGGTCAAATTTCAGGACGTCGTCTCAAGTACATATCCTAGGCATCCTAAGTTCTAGACGAAAATCTTACGCTACCCGGGCCGCAAGCCGACGCTTCGAGCGAGGTTTCCGAACAGTCCTCGGGAGCTGCGAGCAGGCTGGCGACTGGGAGGCTGGATGAAGTTGGCTGTGAAGCTTTGTTGTAACGGCTCTCAGGTGGAGGCTCGCAGCTTCGGAGTCAATCAGATTGATTGACCGTAATGTCTCCAGGCATTTTACCTTAAGCCCGAACTCCAAAATTTTCCAAAATACTCCAAAACTCCAAGCCGGTTTCTCTCCCTGAAATCGCATTTCGGAGCTCGTGAGTGCAAGATCAAGCTCGCACGACATGGAAGAACGGACACCAAGACCTAGAGCTTAGAATTCTGAGAGCCAGGGACACCCTAAACCTAAAGGAGCGCACAAACTGAGTTCGTTCAGCTTGTGTTGGTAGTACTGCGGCTTTCGAGGAGGTTTGCATAGTGCAGAGTGGATCCTAGCTGTCCCTTTTTAAGCTTGGTCGGGATTGTCAGACGTGTTTGTGTGATGTGGGGGAGTTTGGAGGTGTGGGATGTTTGATAAGACTATGTCGGGGTGTGACACGGCAGGAAAGACAGGTTTTGCGTTTAAGTTTAGAGGTTGATTTGGGTTGTGGGTCTTTGCTGTACGTACTTCGATTAGTCCTGGTTGGACCTTCCTTTGGCCAGCATCCTTGAATGCGAACAGAAGTAGCGAAGGCAACCTTGTTCTTTGTCGATGGCGCTCGTGCAGGGCAGAGAGCGGCATCTACAAAGACCAAGGTTGCCTTCTTTACTTCTGTTCTGCCCAAAGGATGCTCGGTAAGCCCCTCTCCTACGTCATGTTCTCCCTGTGCCACATTTGATACTGCCTTGCATGGGGCGTTTTGTGGGGCAGTTTATTCCGATCACCTGGTACATCCAATCGCTAAACTCCGCAAGCCTTGAATCAGATTCAGACAGACCCTGTTTTTGTAAGTTCCGGGACCCACCTGAGATCCCTCCACTCTGCGAGGTGGCGCTGCGCCTCTTCGAGGTGGCGCCCCCTCCCCCGCCACAACAAAAATCAGACGAAGCCCGTAAAACGACCCTTCGTGGTTCTATAGGTTTATGCGCTCTTGGGGTTTAGCTGTCGATGCGCAGGAGGGTGTGTGGGGTCTTTTGGCTGGACTTCTGGTTTGGGACTTAAGGGTTTACGGGTGAATACCTTGAGGACGGATGTTTCGGGTGTGTGCTGTATCCTTTAAGGAGGACTCCTCGCTTCCCGGAAGCAGTATTCAATCCTGAAGCCAGAGCAGGGCGATGTCGTCCTCTTGCATCATTTGGCAAGCAGAAAGAGATACCACGTTGCGTAAATTCTTGGTGGCACAGTGATGTGATTGCTCGTATGGCTGGTAGTTCTCCCATCAGTCGCACTTCACCCTGAGAGCTGGCATGTTCTATTAGTGGTAGGGCTCTCTAGACCTAAACTCTCACGGAGAGTCAGTAAGCCCATTGCAACCCATGGGCAGGAGATGCACGTAGCAATGGTACAAGCAGACCAGCGATGCTATACCGCTTTGATTCGTGCAGCCCGGCCCCTTTGGTTGGTTTAGTGGATTGATGGAGTCGGGAGGGTGCCAACAAGCACATCCAGTTCTGGTTACTACGCAGTATCTATTTCTAACCACATGTTGCTGCTTGGTTTGTTTTGTGTCTACTAGCCGGTGAATGGCACAAGCACCTCCTGCACCCCGTACGCCGTACATGTTTGGTGACGGTTCTTCCGAAAGCCGTGAGGCTTTGTATTTAGCATTCCTCGTAAACGCTCCCCTTGTGTGCCTTTGGTGAACCCGAAATCATCGGAAACTTCGAACCCACATATCTGCATTTTCGAAAACCAACGAAGAAAAAGCTACTCCCTTCTTGTAACACTGTAAGTGTCATGTCTGCCAAATATCCTTTGCAGCGCATTGGAGAGAGATCTCAGTGCCTTGAAGTAAACTGAGTCAGTGAGTCCTTAGCTACAAAGACTAACAGTTAGTACTTGTAGCTAAGGATGCGCAGACGATGCCCTACAATTATTAATCCCCACCTGTCTTTCCAAGTTGTGCTGATTTAGTCTTGAACCCGACTCTTTACCCGTGCCTCCTGGAGAGTTTTCAAGTGCCGCCCCACAAGACACAGACACTACATGGACAAGTCTTGTGACAGGTTAGGCGTTTCACTTCACACTTCGACTCGATGCTGAAGCAAACAGGTGAAACGCGACAAGCATTCTAAAGAAGACATCCCATTTAATCGGCAGGACTCCCCGGGCTTGGAACCAGAAGGGTTACATGACCACCCATAATAAATGCCGAACCCCAAAGCCATGACCCCGGCTTATCGAGCTCTAGCATCGATCCCTTGACTGCTTATGGGCTGTGCCCGAAGTCTCCCATACTGTCGATAAGCTCTTACAACACCTGGAGACCATGATGTCAGGAAAGCTCATTGGATCTCCACTCAGTAGGTCGATACACCATGCAGCACAGGAGGCCGCATGCCCGCACGTCAAAAAATCAACACACTGGCAGGCAGTCCAAAGCGTGCAAATCCGCCCAGCGCTCGCAAGGCCTTTGGCAAGAGAGATCACTGGCAACCTGCGCTGACTACCTTTGCAGACTCCTGGCCGTGTTCATGTCTATACTTGGTTGACGGAAGCAGGGAAGTGTGAAGGGCTTCAGCACTGGAGCTTGGGTCTGGAAGTGCACTCGACTTCGATTATCGCATGCATCCTACATCTGCGCATGGAACATGATTTCTTTAGCGTTCAGGTGGGTCTCACGCATACTCAGTATGACATGCATGCATGCATTTTGCATGCGGTGACGTTAGAGCTCTTTAAACTTCGGCAGATTGTAGTTACATGTGAAATCATTCCGGATGCTTGGCCTGAGCGCACGAGTCACTTACTCACTAAGTGGTTGTGGTCAAGTGTTCGTCCTTGCGGAGTCGCAGCAGGCCAGTTGCAAAAGGGAATTATTTCAGGGGTTGGGTGCGTGTTATATTCGCGTTGAAAGCGTCAGTGCGAGAGTGCTTTAGTAGATGAGTGTATTGATTTGCTTCTAGAAGCGTAATCAGTCGTTAGTTTCTATAAGGCTTCTAGAAGCTTAGCGGCTTAGCGGGTGTCGTGCCAAATACCGCATCCAGCATGGCGCTGCGCAGCAGCACCTCCATCGAAGTGTGTTGCTTCTCCCAAAGCGTACATATTCAGGACTATCCCGCGTGATTGGCACATCGCACGGAAAATCACGATGGGTTCTTGTTCAGTTTGACCGAGGGTAATGTGTGGCAGGATGGGAGACAAGTCGAGACCGGTTTCAGTGCTGTTAGCGTCGGTTCGCGGAGTATAGTTTTGTATAATCTTGTCGATAATGTTTTACTACAATATAGCTGATAGCACAGAATTCAGTACGCAAGTAGTTGATTTCTGTATTCGTACGTAGAAAAGACGGTACTATACAGGTTAATATAGTATTATATATATATATATAGTCATATAGTATCACACAGTATATAGTTAGCTAGTATATCGCATAATATTACTTAGCACATCGTATATAATATATTACAGTATATTTTCTAGTAATGTATGTCGTGCAGTACGTAGTGTAGTATAGTATCGTAGAGTGTCGTAGAGTATAATATAGACTGTAGTACAGAGTATATATAGAGTGTAGAGTGCATTACAGATCTTCGTACTGTAGAGTGAAAGGGCTGTATATAGAGTGCAGCCCAGAGTATGATAGAGAGGAGTCTAACCTAGAGTGTAAAGTATATATATATATACTACTGAGCGTGTTAATGGTCGAGGTTCTGTACTTTGTTTTGTGTGCCAGAGAGGGCCCGAAGCGCCGAAGGGGAACAAAACCTGAGGAAATGTGCAGGCAGGCCGTGCCCTTGGACCAGATCACGTGCCCTGGCAATCTGCTCGGCTGTGACATCTGGGAAATGAGATGGGGGATGATGCTCACGAAAGCGATGAGTGGCGAAGACAGCCTGATGATGATGTCGTTGTTGGTGAACCACCACCACCCCCTCTGCCACCATCTAAAATTATCACTCGTAGCACAACTGCTATGATCCGAAAAACGCTACTGTGCACTGTAACCATCATTATCATCAACGGCAGCGGCTCCGCCGTCGTCATCATCATCAGCATTGTGACGTGGGCAGGGGTGCGGGTGTAATTGCTTTTGATGCACTACAGCCGCATTCTCTCAGGAATGTATCCCATATTTCGTGCAGAAGGTGATGGTGGCCGTCAATGTCAAAGCGAGCCAAGTAGCGATCAGTACGCAGACGATAAAAAAAAAAAACACGTAGAATCCCCAGAGCTACATAGCGTCGATCCATGTTTAATACAGAGTCGAGCAGCACAGTATAGCACACCTGTTCAACATTCTGCGCAGTTCCTGGCAGAGCGCGTGCTGAACTGCAGCTTCGCCATTGCACCGAGGTACTGCAGCACCATGGACGTGTGCGACAAGTCTGGCCATTGGCAAGTCTCGCTGCAGCTGCTGCAGGCCCTGAAGGACCGTCGAAGCAGGGTAATTTAGTACTGAGCTATCACACCCACACCATTGACTCTTTGCGGCCGTAGATGATCATGTGTTGTCAGGAGGACCTTCTCATTCCAGATGTCCAGAGTCCCTCGGCATTGACACTGAAGCGTAAAGGGCTCGGTGGCCTAAAGCTTGATTTATCCACGCTTGATCGTTGTCTCCTCAGCTGTCGTCGTTGTTCATTGGCTTCAGTCTCTTCTGGCATCATGCGCACATGCCAAGAGAGTGTGTGCGCAACTCCGGCTGTGTAGAGCTCGGACACGAGTTCATCTGACGGACTCAAGCGGCACACAAGACAAGACAAGACAAAGTCGTCGTTGTTGTCTCCATGCATCTGTCAGCTCAGTCGTTGCCACCATGGGCGGCATCTGCGTGTTCGTCGTCATGAGGTACACCAGACACCATCCCCATGACCATCACCATATCATGGCCGTCACCCTCGGCATCGTGGCATTAAGCAGCATTCGAGGCTATGGAAGCGCTATGAGCGCTTGCGGCACAGGCGCAGCCTGGCAGCATCTTGGCACAGGACACTAGGGAATTCGCGGTAAGTGGGGGATTAGGTCTGGGGTTTCGAGGTCAGGTTTTCATTCTAGCGGCTTTTCAACACAAACATTCTTATCGGCCTGCGCTTGATGATTCCAGTTTTTGAACCGTGCGATAATTGCAACATGGGGTGTTGTTCCGTAGTTCTGTTCCTGCGCCTGGATTTGAGAGTCTGGGGGTTGGCGGCTTGGCTCGGTGAAGCTTCGGCTCAGCTGAGAAGATCAAAAGCCTTTGCTGCCCTAGAGCCACTTGTTATCCTTGGCCCTATGCCCAGGCCTTCTGCAACGCAGGGCCTGACCGCTAGGCCTAGACAAGAGTCGACCTCCGGCTTGTCGAACGGTAAACTGCCTTTCCGTGGGCCCTGTTTCATGCAAGCTGTAAGGAGACTCTGTGTCGGAGCTCGAATCGTGGCCAGTTAGCTATACAATCCGAAACCAATGAGTGTCAAGGTTGGCCGTAGCTCTGCTTGGAGAAATGGAGGACGCATCCGGCTTGGAGGATTTGGTCTTCGAGCTTCGGGGCCGTGCCCATAACCTTGCAGAAGAAGTTGTCGTGCTTTAGTAAACCATTGTGAAAATCTTGTAATTAAAACCTTAAAAAGAAACTGTTTAAACCTTATTATGACACTCTTGTAAACCTTGACAGGGGCCTTAGCAAATGCCATGCGAGCGAAATCCGGCTGACTCAAAGACGAAGCGCCTCCTAAGTCTGTTTTTCTCCTGGCACAACGATGCCCTTCATGTCTCAACCTCGGCATGCATGGTTGGAATCCTGAGTTTTTCATGTTCACCTTTGAGGATGGTTCCTGTTATCTGGGCCTGTCGTTTATTCCACCCCTGGGCCTTTTGTTGTACACTAGCGGCTTCTTTTGTAGCCCCTTTCCAACTCCGGGAGCTGCCGCAGCGCCCGCAGAGTTGACGTCCCCGGCTGGAGCAGGTGATCGTGCAGTTGACAAGGTTACCATGTGAAATTGTGCTGCCATGCCAAGGCCCAAATAAGTTGCAGAGGAGGACCAGAGCGACGGACCTGCCTGGGATAAAGCCTCGTCTGGCTTCACGTTGCCAGTGGTGCAGAAGCTCAAGCTGACAGATATTTCGTGGCACGCTGCGTTTCCCAAGCAGCACTGTGTGAACAAAGCCAGCAATCCCAGAGAAAAGGTCATTCCAGTTACTGGGAAAAGTCATAACGTTCAGTCGTTCTTGCCGACTGTGATGGTGGTTGCGGCGGGTGGCGGCGGCTGGCCGCTAGTCTTGTCGTGGTTGGAGACCGTCAGCAAGAGAACCGCGAGATACCGAGATACCTGAAAAAGGAACACTTTCACTCAGTGCCGGTTTCTGGTCGTCGGCAGCAGATGCATGTGGGGCAACCTGTGTGGAATCTCGAGGTGGCCAGCTACTGGTTCACGTTCGCTGGCTTTCGGGCAACCGTAACCGACACCTACCGGGAGACTGGGTTCGGGACACCGTCTGGGAAGAATTTCCACGCAGATTGGCAGGCACAGGGGCGAAGACAGCTCTGAGCGACATCTTCGAAACGATGTAAGATTTGCACGAGAATAGCAGCAAGTTCAAGTGGACAGAAGTTCGCCGATTCTTGACATGGCTAGACCGACCCCGTGCTGGACCTATCACGCTGTGTCAATAGCACCATGCTGCGCGCTGCTGTGCGATCGACTGCGGCCGTCTTGTGGAACGGGTGGGACATGTGCGATGTAAGGACAGTAAGGATCTAGCGACCCACAGACGAAGCACTGGCAGGGACGGCATCACCACTTCCTGGCAACTTGTACTTGTTCGCAGCAAGGCTGCGAACTCATGTTGGTGCAGTCGTTGATGATTCGCACGGCACCAAGCAGCTGCATGAAGCCAGGCATCGCAAGAACATCCGCCGACAGACGCCACCCGCCGGAAAGTTTGAATCAGACTGACT